>JAQQAE010007716.1:0-15682 GCA_029823295.1 Pseudamia nigra | reverse complement strand
AATCACCTGCTTTAGTGACTGGTTGGAGAGAAAACCTGCAGGGTCGCGGCCCTTTATGGCACGAGTTTGACACCCCTCTAGGCCCTAGAGCAATGTCCAGCGGCTGTCAGTGTGACAAACACCCAATACTTTAAATATTTTAATATAGTCATTGCTCTGGTATATTTGTCACTCCCCTAGCCAGACTATGCAAAAAACCGTGACGTGTAATCCGGAAAATATGGTATGTTTCTAAAATGTTCAAATCAAGAGCTTCTTTTGCTTCAAAGTGAAACATGAGCAGTTGTTTTTTAGGGATATTTTATTTATTCAGCCACATCTAAAGGTTCTTGTAGTAATGTAGAGCAGGTTTTTAAACGGAGAATATTGGTTTCCTTTTTGAAGCCTCACATTACTTGAGTGAAGATTCTAAAAAGTCATATGGAGATGCAGAAGGTGTCCAATTCTCCTTTCTTATTGCAATCTACTGTAAACTGTAGATTAGGAGGTGTCTAAATCATGGCAGACTTCCTGCTTTGATGAGAGATATTGATTTTTCCACTTCTTGAGACTTGGCAGGGTTGGAATTTGAGAGATGATTCTTTAACCTGCTGTTTAAGAAGCGAAGCTCTCCATATTAATGGCCGGAGAACATCAGATCCTCTTCATTGTTACTGTATGTATATTAGACTACCCTGCAGGGAGCACTGCAGGATATTAATAGATTGATTACTTGTAGCAAGCTGTGAGAATGTATGTGCATTTTGGATGCAGAAAGTAGTTCTTCATCTCTACATTACTGATAATGCTGCACTAAGAAAATAAATGGGCAAAATGCAGTTACTATAGAACTTTGTCAGTTTGACTTGCTTAACTAGAAACAAGTAGCAGTGTTATCAAAAGTGAAATGTTTTAAACTTCAGTCTATTGCACGTTGTGTGCAAAAGTTTTTATAGTAAAACAAGGTATTGAAATGTTCTCACCATCACCTCCTGGAGCATACTCTGCTTCTAGTAACCAATCCAAACAGTTGTGTTCCATTTGTGATTGATCAGAAACAAAACCATAGACCACTTGATGACTGTGATGAGAGCACTACGATATGTGGTTTGATACATTTGTTGCACTTGCACAATGTGTATCCATTATGTCTAAGTACACAAATGGAGAGGTATTATTTATAGAGGATATGTTGATCTAATTTTTACAACTGTGGTAATTACATGTTTACTAATCACTTATTAAACTAACAAACTACTGTTTTAACATTGGAGTTTCTCAATAAAAAAGTATTCCAGTTTCTTGTAGTACTCAAGTACATTTACTCCTTAACATATACTTTCGTTTTTTTCCCTTAAATGTACTTAAGAGAGTAATTGTTTTACAGAATACTTTTTACTATTACAGTACTCAATTATATTTGCGAGGAAGAAAATATACATCTGAGTTATATTTTGCTCCATCTCAATGAGGAGTTAAAGTTTGAAATGAAAAAACGCAACAAAATAATCAATTAAATATAAATTTGCAATATAATAAAGCAAATTATCAAAATGTAAACAAAACTATTCAACAGAATGAGCAAAAATGTACAAAAATACTCAGAAAAGGCAGCAAAATGAGCAAAAAACATAACCAAATGAACAAAATAAGAAAAAATAATAGTTACCAAATTGGCTAATGATCAAAATGAACAAATCTTAACAAAGCAGTCAAATAAATTGGTCTTGCACTTATATAGCGCCTTTCTACCCTACAGCACTCAAAGCACTTTACACTGCTTTCCATTCACCCATCCACACACACATGCACACATACACCAGTGATACTCGCTGGGAGGAATGGGCACTGGGGTTCAGTGTCTTGCTCAAGGACACTTACGTAGGCCTGTGGACATGAGAAGCTGGGATTTGAACCGCTAGCCCTTCGGTTCCTGGACAACCTGCTCTACCTATTGAGAACCGAACTCCACATTCACACCAGTCTTTTTGGAAATGAACCAACCACTATATCCCCCCACCCACGTGGCGGCGCTGTTTACAAAATGCTGTGTTTTGGGTGACGTAAGTGAGAGCTGACTGGCACGAAAATATCGTATTTAGCTTTATTTCAGAATAAATAATGGTACTATTTTACTTGTTTTTGTGGCGATTTATTATCATTTGTTTGTGCAAAAAGCACAAATACTGCTGTTGTTCCATCATGGAAATCGCATTCCGGTCGAAAACACTGTGCTCTTCTTTTTGGCACGGAGAGTATATAACAATATATACATATAAATAGTACCGCTAGTCCCTAAGGATGCTATTTATTATGATAATAGTAAATCGTCACAAAAACAAGTAAAATGGTACCAATAGAACTAGTTGAGAGTTGCAACATTGTAGCAACTTGTGGGCCCAATCGAACCATTGTCCAAGACTAACAGGTGTGAAAGCACCCTAGATTAGTTTTGTATGAGACCCTTTTTTTCTCTTACATACATGTCATTACTTTTACTTGAGTCATTATAATTATAAAGTAAAAGCACATTTATTTGAGTACTGTTTGTGTTTATTCTACCCACCTCTGGTTAATTAATTGTAGTCCTAACAACTGTAGAAGCATTTTGTTTAAAACCCTTTGTCACTGAATGCATCGCCGGCTACACACCCGCGCGCCACCCACACAGCGAGGCAGGGAGGGCGCCGCTGGTGGGCTACCGCCTCCAGCGTCAAGCACCTGGTCGCCCGGCCGCCAGCGACCCGCTCCAGGGGCAGTGCCCGGCGGGGGAGTCCGGCTGGGGCAGGACACACGCCAAACGGCAACGAAAACTTTCCAAGGCGAGCCCAGGGAGGACAGAAACCTCGCGCGGAGCACAGGGGCAAAAGCTTTCTTGATCTTGATTTTCAATATGAATACAGACCATGACAGCGGGGCCTCCGCGGGACACCTGCGCCACCGCCAGACATGTGTCCCGCTCCAGTCAAACTCCACACTCGACACAGTCCCCAGAGCGGGTCGCCGGCGGCCAGGCGCCCGACGCCAGAAGTGTGAGCCTGCCAGCGGCAGCCCCTTGCCCCGCCGAACATTCGACGCGCAGCTGTGTCGGCGCCGACACACTCGGTGGAAAAGGGTTAAAATAGTTGCGTAAAGAATTCTTTGCAGCCAGCATGGCAACAGCTGCCATGCTCTTGTCAAAGTCAACAAGCCTTCAGTGGGTGACAGTGTGTCAAGATAAGATTTAAGATGGAGTGCCACTTTGTCTACAACAAATCTGAATCACCATTTCCTCTTTTCTGTATCTTCTATATCATTGCGTCCTTATCAAAAGGGCTTCCCTTGACATGCCTTCAGTAATTGTTTATTTTTCCTTTTCCTCAGGGAGTAAAGCCAGCCAGCTACAACAAGGTCATGGATCCTGAAATCAAAGAGATTATTGGGGAGTGTATCTGCCAAAAGAAAGAAGAGCGGTAAGTGACTGAACCTGATATCGCCCAGTGTCCAGCCAGTAAAATGTGTAAGGTGCCTTGTCATCCTTGCCCCGTCTTACCTCTCTTGCTTAATTTCTCAGGCGTTGACAGCTCAGCTCTTAGCAGCATTGCAGCTTTCCTCTATATCTGCAGGCCGTCTTTCAGTTCAGTTACATAATGAGATTGTGTACAGGGAGGAAATATCCCTTAATAAGGTCTCTGTGGCTTTTTTATGGTTGAAGCATGAATGCTAACATTGGCGTTAACTTCTAGTCATAGTGAAGGTTACACTCAGCTGTGAAGTATTTTATTTTTAATGAATTTATATACAATTAGAAGAGGATGTCACGTCAGACTTGAGCTTCTGTTTTTTTTTTCTTTTCTTTTTTTGGTTGTTCCTTTTTTTTTTTCTCAGGTACACGATCAAGGACCTGTTGAACCATGCCTTCTTTGCTGAGGACACAGGTGTCAGGGTGGAACTAGCTGAGGAGGATGATGGGAAAAAGGTTTCAATAGCACTGAAGCTGTGGGTGGAGGACCACAAAAAGTTAAAAGGGAAATACAAGGAGAGCGGAGCCATCGAGTTCACTTTTGACCTGGAAAAGGAGATCCCTGAAGTCGTGGCCCAAGAGATGGTGAGAGAAAAACTGACAGTACAACAAAACAGTATTGGTATAGTGTGTTTCTTTTTGTTTACCCGTCACAGGTTTCAGGAGTTTCAGTTTTGTAATCAGACCCATTTCGTAATATTTTTATTGAAATTAAACTTGATAATACTGTATATGTTGCTAAAGCTTTGCAGACTTCAACTGCAAGTGAGCACTCTGTCCCAACCAAACCTCCAAACTTTGGCAGCACTCTCATCATTGAGGAATGTACACAAATGTAGATCTTTGGTGATATCTCCTGTTCCAGAAATACTGTGACTGCTGTTTTCTTTTACCCGTTTTTGTTTACATGCTTTTTCTTACTGGACATCATGTTCAGACAAGACAACACACACCACACGAACAGCCTGATCTACAAAGCTGAAAGTTTTTTCTTTATGTGGAACCTGCAGTATACTATAGATCTTTAATGTTAATATTACTAATCTATCTTTCTGCAGCAGTATTGATTAAAAAAAGTCACAACCCACTTTTAAATAAAATGGAAATGTAAACTATATACAGTGCCCTCCAAAATTATTGGAAGAGCAAGGCCAATTCCTTTATTTTTGCTGTACACTGAAAATATTAGGGTTTGACATCAAACGATGAATGTGAGACAAAAGATCAGTATTTCAGCTTTATTTCCAGATATTTACATTAAAATTGGTTAAAGATCTTAGAAGATGGCATCTTTTGTCATGAAAACACCAACATTTTAGGTGAGCAAAAGTATAGGAACAAAATACATTTGAATAAACACAGGTACGTAAAGTTAATAATTTAACCATGATTAAAGACAGGTTTTAAGCACTCAACCAAGTCATCCAAAACATGTTTAAAACTGCTTTTCCTTCCTCAGTTTTTTGTATGTTTTAGTCATCTCTTATCTCCTCTGTTTCTGCCCTGCAAATGTTTGTTAAATTTCTTATTTCCTCTCTTTGTGTCATTTGTCTTTGGCTGTTTTGGCTTCGTTTTAGCAGTAGTCGCATTTAAACAATAATGTAATCCAACAGCAAATGAGACTACAAGACAAACATGCACCTAGTCCTTGAGTGAGTAATTTCTTTTTAGAAAGGCAATGAAAGATCAGGGTTTATTTCATTAATATGTGTGGATCTCTCTCAGTTGTAACAGGCTGTATTATATTCCTCTGTTTGGGTTTTGAGACCCAAACCTATTTTTGGGAAGCATGTATTAGATGTATTTGTTCTGTGTACTGTGTCTCCATCTTAATTTCCAGGTGTATAGGGCCAGACTACGCTGCTGTACAGTGATCCCAGCTGCTGACAAAGGGAATAGTTCCCCAGTGCTTAAAACCCCTTAAAATAGATTCCTTGTCTGTCCTTTTCTTGTTCTTCTCTTTGCTTCAGTCTTGCACCTTCCCCTCCTTCACGTGCTTAATGCCAAAAATATCCTAGAAGTCATGCACTTCCCTTTTCTTTGTCAGGTGGAGTCTGGTTTCTTCCACGAGAGTGATGCCAAGACTGTTGGAAAGTCGATCAGGGATCGTGTGGCGCTGATCAAATGGAGACGAGAGAGAACAGTGTCTGCTGCAGCTCTACCAGATCAGAGTGAAGGGGTCCACCGGGTTCAAATGAACCAGTCTCGGGGCATTTCTGCTGGGATTGCACATGTAGGCCAGCCCCCTTTGTCCGATGCTGAGGACCCAGAGGCAGATCAGCAGAACAGATTACGGAACCTACCAGCCAGTGCCACATCAGTGACATGTAAGAAATTCTGTCCCACCCATGAGAGGATGCATATCTTTATTGTTTGGCTTTTATAAATTCATCAGTTGTGCATATGTGTCTCTGCAGCTGACGGCACACTTGACAGTGGCACAGGCTCTACTGTGTACTCAGACTCACATAGCAGCCAGCAGAGTGTCCTCTACCAGTCCCTGTTGGAGCCTATCACTATGGCAACACAGCAGGTCTGTAACAGGGCATACACACCCAAACAAACTATGAACATTCTAATGTATTAAAATGTACTATTTTTGAAAGCACTTTGGCTCCTGTGTCTGATGCATCAGAGACAGGCATTTGTCCTCACAAATAAAATGCTGCTTACATAGCTAGTAGACAATTATTATGGTCAACATGTGCATCAGTATTGTGGGTTTGGAGCTTGTCCTGGGTTTGATCATATGGTGATAAAACACAAATCTTTCCTCCTATGTTTACACCACTGTTTTCTCATTAACAGCTAAGTATATAGAATGTTACTGTTAAGTCACTTGGCTCAAACTGTGCCCATGCAAGTAGTGGTCTCAGGTAAGATGTATACATGCAGCAGCACTTTCTTTTGGACTCTTGTAACTAGCATGATCATTTTGTACAACCTCGATAAAGGCTAATGTTGCATCCTGAAACTGCAATCTGATATTTACGCAAAAGAATCAGAATTAGAATGTTTTAAACACCTTGTCATAGCCAGGACACTCAAGACCATGTAAACACACCCATATGCATCTTTGATTTATGAAGATGACACAAAGCATCCACATACATTTTTGTAGTATGTCTGTACAGTAGTTCTTGCAGTTATGTTTATTTCACAACCATCAATTATTAGTTTGCTGTTTGTCTGTTGCTTTTGAGTAACATGCGTTTTGCCTTTTGGGTATCAGCCTGATCGATGCCAAAGCCCTTTTCTGGCCACATCTCGACCTCAATCCCGTGAGAAGGGTGAAGTATGGAAGCCAGCACTGAGCCCAGTGCTCAGGACTCATTTGGGAGCTGCAGCACGGAGAGGAAGTGCCCCTGTTATTGACATTCAAAGAGCAAACCACATTGCTCAACTTCACGCCCTCATTCAGTCTCAGCGATCACTCAGTCCTACCCCTACAGTTCCAGAGAGCCAGTCTGAACCGAGTTCCACAGTATTTTACTCACAGGCTGATGATGGCATCGCTCCCCACAATTCTTTGCCAGTGTTACAGGTCACCCCTGCCTCTTCACCATCTGAACTCCGCTGCCTCAGTGACACATGCATCAATCCTTTATCTGAAACTGTGAGTGAAGATGTGGTGGGATGGGTGCCAGGTCAACGCAGACACTCTGACCTAAGCAGTCTTATAAAGCTTGCCTCTCATCATAACCCTATATTTCTTATGCAGAGAGGCCACATGTGCCAGGCCTGCCTTGCCTTGCTTCATTTAAAGTCACGTGAAGCAAGTAGCCACCACAATTCTGTGCCAGCACATCTTTGTCCATGTGACAGTAGACACCCCCTGTCCACATGTGGAGCAGTTCCTACCCCTGGGTATAGGCGCTTAGGGTTTGGGCAAAAAGGCTCAAGTGACTGTTCAGATTTCTCACTACTGCAGAAGTCACTGTGCAATATAATTAGCCGCAAAGCCAAACCTTGTCACATCACACACACACAAACCTTGCTGTTGCACCCCTCAGCTGCCCACAGGCCAGCCTGCAGTGATGGCGACAGCAGCCTGAAGAAACATCTTCCAAGCAGCAATTCAGTTGAGGACAAAGAAACTCTGAAGGACTGCATGCATAAATACTGTGCTCAAGAGCAGCAAGTTACCAGGGCTGTTGGAGTGGTAGGTCACTCAAACATTAGCTGACAAATTCTTTTAGTTTCCTAAATGGGGCTTTCACCTGCTTAGCTGATTTCCCTCAGCCTGTAGGAAGTCCAGAATTAATCTGCATAGAGCTGCCCTGATCTTCTGTCTGCTGTCTGAGTCTTGCTGCCTGCGTAGGCCTCCAGAACTGACTATCGTCTTAAAAATCACAAGCTTGGTCCTGTTGGAAGACGGTGGCATATTCTAACAGATCACGTTCTTCCTGCTAATTAATCTCAACTGATCCTTGTAGAACTGATAACATTTTCAATTCCTGCTTACCAGCCCAATGGTACAACTATCTTTCTGTGTAGCTTGGCTTGTCTTGAACGGACTGTGGCTAATTTTTAAAAAAACAACTCTCTCTTCTCCCTCATGATGTTCTTTATTTCTTTTCTACCTTGTTATAGCACAGACCTGTCACTGTCTGCTACTTGTTAAAGTTTTATTGTTTCAAGTGCTTATTTTAGTCTTCTCCTTGTATTTAATATCTTCTTTGTTACACAATTTACACATTTATTTGTCCCTTCTATGTCCTTAGGCTAGTTCTGCAGGCCACCAGAATCAGCCAACTGTCCAGGGCCTGCCTTCATCCAATGCAGCAGTACCTACACCTCTGCAGTATGTCCAGCCTGGACATAGTTACCCTGCTGCTCCTTATTCTGGACATTTGAGTGCTGTCGCACCAGCTCCCACCAATATTTGTTCAGTCAATATTCAGCAAACAAACAGTGCTACTACCTACACACCTCCGAATGTGCAACAGTGCTCAACGGTGTTGCAACATGTTGTGCAGAGCTACCAAGCCACAGGACAACAACGGCAAGCAGCAGGACAAATTTCTTCATCTTTTCCTTTCGCAGTCCAGGAAACAAGCCAGAACTATGTGGCTCCAACACAACAACAGACTCCAGCTGAAACAGGATACCATGCTCCCGTTCAGCAACAGACTCCAGCAGGTGCAGCAACCAATTTGCCAGTACAGCAGCCAGCACAGTGTTACCCTGTTGCATCTGCAAAACCAACAATGGCAGCCTCCGCTCAGTATCATCCAGCACAGGCTCCCAGCACACTGCAGCATGTCCAAGCCACAGTCGAATTGCCCACTCAGCAGCCTGGTCAGACCTCATCCACACCAGCACTTTACAGCCAACAGTTATCCATTCAGCAAGAGCATCAACAGTCTGTACCACAGAATGTTCAGTCCAGTATTCCACGAACACAACAAACTGGGCAAGGTCTAATATCTATTCAGCCTAATCTCCAGCATACCCAAGAAAATGTGCAAACTCTACAACATCAAAAAATACAACAGCCTGTGCTGCAAAGTCTGCAGTCTTCTACTCTGCACCAAGAGCACTCACCACCTCTGCAACAGCACAGTCAGGCAGTCATGCAGCCTCCAGGTCTGCAGCACAGCCTGGATCTATCCCAGGCTACAGGTCAACCAGTTCAGACTCCTGCTTCTCAGTCCCATCCAACAGCAGCCTCAGCTATAAATGCTCCATCTGCACATCAGAGTTACCCTACTGCAGGCCTACCTGAAGCTGCATCTCAGAGTTATGCAAATTCCTCCCTCAATGGGCTGCAGCAACAGACTGCTCCAGCTCCGGGTCAATGCCTGCCTGCACAGTCTACTGCTGCTCCACAGACCTATCGAAGAGCCAACCAGTTACTGACTCCTCAAGGTCTGCCAATTGCTTCCCAGCATAGCCAAACTGCACAAATACCACAACAGGTAAGTGTATATTGTCAGTGAGTAAATTTAATAAGGGTCAGCATACAGTGCACCAGTCAGATTTTGTTTGTGTTTTTTTTTTCTCTGATCCTACTCTGTTTTCATTTTTTTTTTTATCAGTTTCTACCCAATCTTTGGTTCACTCCTTTCCTGAAGCAGGTAGAATGACTTTGCCTCAGAACATTTTGTCTCTGTGGGTCTCAGTTTGGGAGGGATGGATACCGATGTATTGAATTATGTTATCATAACATTACTTGTATTAATAAGTATGAATTATTTACTATTTTTCATTTTAGTGCACTGAGAATATTCACTAGTTATCTAATTGTTTGGTTTTACTTAGCACTGCTGGTTGGGAAGCAGACATGTTTGTTTAAAATGGTTAAATGATAAAAAATTAATTTTATGTGAGCATAAAACTAGATATCCAAGGCTTTTATGTCTCTCCTGTGTTGCTGTGTGTGCAGCAGACAGACTTGGGGACATGATGCATAATGTGAGCTATTCTGATCTGGGTCAATAGCAGGACATGCAGATTGTCAGATACTGTATGTAACTGGAATCTCTGTCATTGGTTAACATCCTCCCCTTCATTTCCTCTTCTCATGTTTTCCTTTACAGAACATTGCTGCTGGTCAAATCATTTCACAAGATGGACAGAGCTATGGGGTGGAGCTCAGCCAGGCAGGTTCCAGTGTGCCCACCCAGGCTCTACCTCCACAGCAGTTAACACCTCAGGTTCCAGTCCAACAGCTCCAACCTTTGAAGATTTCATCATCTCTACAAACAACACACCTGTCCCAGGTAACATCAGTCTCCTTCCACCGCTGTTGTAAATCTTAGCAAAATATATGTTCTAGTCTAAGATATTTTAGTTAACTTGATGCAAATAATAATCCTGCTGTGTTTATAACCCTTGTTCTTTAGATCATTTGAATTTTCTCTTTCTTCCATTTTCTCTTTTCCTTAGTTCCCTTCACAGTATCCCACAGTCCAGGTGTTGCCAGCTGTGACTGACTGTGAATCCTCCTACCCTCACTCCTGCTCTGCCCCCCATCCTTCAAGTGCTCTCAATCCCATCTTCCTTTCTCCTGGCCCAGCCCTCCCTGTAACCCCATCTGTCTCCCCTATTTCTCCTTTGCTCATTGAAAATGTCTTTGGTTCATCCAAACCTGTTTCACTCATACCTTCTCCTACACCTGTGCTGGGTAAAGTGGTACCCACATCCCCTCAGCACCACCCCACCGCTGCACTGCAGCAGAGTGTTAGATCTGATGTTTCCATTCCACAACCTGCATTTATTTCAGCATTAACCACACACCCAATACACACACACACTGCCTTGGTCCAGAACACACCCCCTCCCAAAAATGGAAGCACTCAGTCCCTGATACAGGTAATTATGATGGCTGCAGTGAAGTGCAGATGTTTACCAAGAAGGTGCGCTTTGGGATTGGAGTGCTAGTGTGATTTAAGGGTGGCTGTAGTGAACCTGTGCTTCTGATAACGCCTGTCATGTTGTTTTGCATCTTTTCTTGCACAACAGAGTTTTGATTTTGGACTAACTGTGTTGTTGTTGTTGTTGTTGTTGTTGTTGTTGTTGTTGTCCTAAAAATAATTAACACTAAAATGTTATGGAGGTCAGTATTGGATGCTGGCCTTGCTGAAACAAGTTGTTACATGTTCTGTACTTTACATACTGTATATTATAACAGATAAATCTGGTATCATATTTTGGATAAAATGCCAGTTGTATATAGTACTGTACATCTCCATGTATTTGTATTTCTAGAAAATTATGTGTAGTGATAATGTATTAATGTCTTGGTAACAGGTTTCTCAGCAGAGTCACGTCAACGCTCCTGGCCTTGTCCAGCCTGCTCAGCTTACACAACCAGCAGATTCCTTCTCACCGGTGCAGAGTGGCTCTGATCCAGGAACTGTAACTACTGCTGCCCACCTGGAGAACAAGAACCCATGCCAGCTGCCCCCACAGGCCCAGAGTCAGGTTCAGAGCCAAATTCCTGCACTGCAGCCTTCTGACTCTCAGAGAGCATCATCAGGGTCTGCTAATTTGACTCAGCTGAAACAACACAATTCTGCTACAGGAGCCATGAGTCAGGGTCCAGCAGAGACCACTGTGGAGGTATGGGCCCATAATTAGAAAATTTCTCACCCATTGGCTTACCTTCTATTTCACATGTGCCCCACTGCTTACACATCATCCCTATAGTCCAGGGGTCTGCAACCTACGGCTCTAGAGCCACATGCGGCTCTTTAGCCCCTCCCCAGTGACTCCTGTGGCTTTGGCCACTGATGAAGGCAACATATTCTAGTAAATCAAAATGAACAAAATAAGCACTAAATCAATAAATGGAACCTATTTAAAAAATAGACAAAACTGAAGACAATGATGTACAAAATGGACCAAATAATCAAGATCATGAATGACATCTAAGTGTATATAACTAATAAAATTATTAAATATTAATACAACTAAATAATGTTACGATTAAAACAAAATGATCTCCAAACCAAATATTACAGATATGACAAATGATACATTTTGCTAAATGAAAATGAATAAAAAAATAATGAAATATTTCAAAAAATGACCAAAATAATGAACAAATGTCACAAAATTATCCACAAAATGATTAAAAATGAACATGAATAATGGGGAAAATCAACAGAAGATCTCCAAAATTGATGAAGAAATGAACAAAAAAAATCAGTTAAACAAATGGAATCAAGATGAACAAAAAGGAACAAGGATGAACAACTTAACGAACAAGATTAACAGAAAAGAATGAAATAATAAACAAATTGTTTTTAAAATGTGCTACAGGAATGGTTCAGATATTTTTTGCAGCTCTCGACACATGTTTCTGTCCATAAATGGCTCTTTAGATTGAAAAGGTTGCAGACCCTTTTCCTGTCATCTGAATACAAGCTAAAGTGAAATACCTGAAAAGTGTTGACACTCTTAATAAACTGTTCTCTGTGGCTTATTTTGAATTTTGTTTTGTCTGTAGGATCAAGCTGCAGATAAACACACTGCAGGACAGAGCTATGACAGGTATGAGCTTAATGTACTCGCTCCATTGTTACAGCTGGTTAGTTTCAAAGAAATGCATCTTAGCTGAATCAAATCTGAGGCTATGTCAGCGCTGTAAAATAAACTGAAAACAATTAGACCAATTATTGTTGGTGCAGTTAAAATACAATAGGCACAACAAGACTATGGGAGGTGTCCGATAAAAGAATTCTTAGCAGAAGCTTACATTTTGTTAGCAATAATGACTTCTGTGTAAAACAAAATGTAAAAGAGAGGTTTTTACCTTAATGTTGTGCATCGTAAATATTCAGGCTGCATGGTTTCACAACATGATTATTGTCGATACTTTGAGCCTGTTTACAGAATTGTCAGGGAAAATTCACAGATTGCTGATCACTTTCAAATTATTCTTTTTCCCACATCAAGTTTAAAGTACAAACTAAAAAAATGCAGTGACTTTTTCATTTTTATTTTATT
The DNA here is from genome assembly GCA_029823295.1 of Pseudamia nigra. Classification (NCBI taxonomy): domain Eukaryota; kingdom Metazoa; phylum Chordata; class Actinopteri; order Kurtiformes; family Apogonidae; genus Pseudamia; species Pseudamia nigra. The sequence continues at coordinate 2,745 of JAQQAE010007716.1, read as the reverse complement.
TATACAGCACCTCTGCAGCCTTCTGTACATATATAATTGCACAGGCTGACATTGCATTTGGAGTTTAATTAACTGTGCTGTATATTACATGTTTATAAGACAATGCTTTTGTCTTCTCAGCTGCTATATTCAAATCTTTATTTTCATATTTCTGGTACAATGGCAATCAAAGACTTGCTCTCCAAATTTATGCCTGTGAAATTCTGAAACATTTGTCTTATTATAGTCACATTTGCAAACTGTGGCAGCTGAGAAATTTCAATTCTTTCTTAATGGCTCCTTTGTATACAGGATAATCCCCCACAAACCTATATCCCTTTTAAGCTGATTTGGAGCTTATCATTAACAATATCTGCTAATAGCAGTTTTGACCTACGGGCATTCCACAGCACCACTAAACTTGCAAAACCCTTCCACTAAGCTTTATTTTGAGGAGTGCTTGAAGGAAGTTTATTGTTTCTGGTGTATTTTCAGATGATTAGTATTGTATGAAACTTTGATATCAGAATGTGGAGCTATGAATGAAAAGAAAATAAGCATAGTGCAACACGAATGCCTTGTATAGTGTAGACTGTTTGTAGGGTTAGTAGGATGTGATTTATGTGGATGAATATCATGTCTCTGATATCCTTAAGACCGGTTTTCATTGATCATTTGGTTTTTAGTTATTTATGGATTAAATAAAGTGTGCACTAATGTGTCTGACTGCTGTCCAAACACCAGTGTCAACTCAGATGCCACATCAGGAAAAGAGATGAGTGATGGTTATGAGGGGACACATGGAGGTAAAGTCCGCAAACACCACCGCAGGTCTTCACGCACTCGCTCCCGGCAGGAGAAGATTAGCAGACCAAAGCTCAGCATGCTCAATGTGGGTAGCCAAATTATGATAGAACATAGACTGCAAGAATTACTTCCAGCTGCATTAATATTACAGTAGGTAATGTGTTTTGTGTCCTCATTTGCTACAGGTGTGTAACACTGGGGATAAGATGGTAGAGTGTCAGTTGGAAACTCATAACCATAAGATGGTCACATTCAAGTTTGACCTTGATGGAGATGCACCAGAGGAAATTGCAACTTATATGGTATGTGGGCTAGTGAGTTCTCCCCTTTTCAATAAGTGCCAACATTTTTTAACATAATATGCTACAAATGGTACACTGCTTCCCTATTAAAGTCTAAATATGAAACTCTTACTGATGCTGTTTTCAGCTGCAATGCAGCAAAAAATCTTTGTGCCTCTCTCCTTCAGTCTCAACTAATTCATGCTAAATTTATATTTAGCTAGGTGGATCAATATTTCATGGTGTAACTGCTACTGAAATAGCTTTTTTTTGCTCTCTTGAGTGTTTTTTTTTCTCCCTAATCATGCTTGCTCAGCCCATGAGTCAAGTTATTTTAAGCATTGTTTGGTAAGATAAAACCCTTAATGTTTTGTGGTCTTTTTCTTTCAGGTGGAAAATGATTTTATTCGGCCCTTGGAAAAAGAGGTGTTTATTGAGCAACTGAAAGATATTGTGGAGAAGGCCGAGGACATGCTAAGTGAAGACACTGAGGGTGAGAGGAGTTCTGATCAGGGAGGTAGTCCCAAACAAAGTGATGGCGCTGGCATCCTGGGAGCAGAGGTGAGAAAGGAACTGTTGACAGTTAATAGCTGCAATAGCACAAACAGTGTGGGAGTGCCTGTGCTTTGGATACATCATTGTGACAGTGCTCTTACGATGACTTTGCGTGCAGTGCTGCCAACAGGGGCTGCCAAAAATACTGCTCTTGCTGATGTGACATTTTGTCCTCACAGACTTTACCTTGTAAATTTTTAACAATGTTACAGTGGACCAGTCCATAATAAAGTAAAGCACAGCAATTCTTAAAAAATGAAACGATAATTATGTTTCTATAGATCAATTTTCCCAGTTCAGGAACCACCTAAATGTCTGCTTTAGCCCACATTTTCAATCCGCAGTTTAAATTGCTATCAAAGCACAGCATATGCATCAGCTCTGGTTAGTAATTCTCCTCCTTTTCTTTAAGGGTTCGAAGGCCAGTGCACCCAGCTCACCACAGGTTGTGTACCAGCAAAATGGTGAGGTGTTTTTTTTTTTGTTTTTTTTTTTTTTTAATTAAAATTTTTTTTTAACAGTACATTTATATATTTACTTAGAGGTTCAGTGTGTAATATTTCAAGGCATCTAGCAGTGTTGTAGACTGACTTACTATGGTGGCGGCTGCTTAAAAAGGCCGCCACCATAAAAAAGTAAGACCCTTATTAGATCCAGTGTTGGAATCAGTTTCTGGGAGGGGGTAACAATGGTCCATGTGAACATGAGGAACTGTTATGCAGTTCAACACTGAATGTCATATACAGATGTGGATAAAATTGTTGGTATCCCTCTGTGAATGAGCGAAAAACCCACAATGGTCACAGAAATAACTTGAATCTGACAAAAGTAATAATAAATTTAAAAATTATGAAAATTAACCAATGAAAATCAGGCATTGCTTTTGAATTGTAGTTCAACAGAATTATGTTAATAAAACAAACTCACAAAACAGGCCTGGACAAAAATTATGGTACCTTTTTAATTTAATATTTTGTTGCACAACCTTTTGAATCAATCACTGCAATCAAACGATTTCTGTAACTTTCAGTGAGACTTGTGCACCACTCAGTGGGGATTTTGTTCCAAACTGTTCCAGTTGTGTCAGGTTTGAAGGCTGCTTCTCCAGACGCCATGTTTCAGC
>JAQQAE010007715.1:0-15682 GCA_029823295.1 Pseudamia nigra | reverse complement strand
GACAGGTAAAATAGAGATGGGGCGGTAGTTACATATATTGTCTTGATGACCTGATTTAAAAACTGGTATGATGACTGTTTTTTTCCTGAAATGTGCAGGACCTAATGGATAGATTTATGAGATGAGTCAGTTCATTTTTATTAATTGTGTGGCTTATGCTGTTATTTTTTTTCATATTGTCTAGTATTTTGCTCTTTCCTGTTCATTTTGACATTGATTTTGACCAATTTTGTTAATTTTGTTGGCTCATGTTGATATTTTTTGTTCAGTTTTGAGGATGATTTTATTTCCTTTTGGCTCATTTTTTGCTTATGTTTCATGTTATAGAATTGTTTTCATCATTTTTGTTTTTTTCCTATTGTTTTTGTTCATCTTGTGGCTCATGTCGTACATTATTTTCCACTTCCCCACTTCAAACTATATCATTTCAATGCTCATCTGCTTTCATAGTATATTGCATTACATGTATTCTACAGCTTGTGATCTTTCTTCAAGACATTAGTATCACTAGTAGCTATAATAAAATATCACTCAGTGAATCCTGGACACCGGTGATGTAATGTTTTTGCGCCCTCTGTTGGTTACTGCCTGTAAGTACCTGTAAATTTAAAAGAAGGCTTTTAATTCTTGGACTAATGTTCCCCTGCTTCTCCGTTAAACAACAAATAAGCTTGTTGGTTCACAGTCAACATTCCAGAAAGCAGCACATGCATTTATCTGGACTAATCCCTGAAAATCAAAAATTATTTCCAAGAAGGAGCTTGACAGATGTGGCCACTAAATCCCACTAATCTGCACTCAAATGTCAAGACAGTGAAAAATGAAAATTGGAGGTGAGCGATGAGGTCTGCTGTTCAGACGCGGGAAAGGTCACCGTATTGTAATGCAGTTTTAATTTAATTGAACGTGAAGGAAAGTGGGTAGATTATGACATAAAGCTGTGATGGAGCGTCTGGTGGTCTCCGGTAAAGGGTGAGCACTGTGGAGATGAGGTTTGGTGGGGCAAATGGTACACATAACTGAAAGGCTAAAAAGGCAAATGAAAGAAATATTTTATAAACACAGAGCATAGATACAAAGAGGTGAAGCTTTTCTGACAGCATTTTCCATGGAGGTTTAACTTTGTTCTTAAACATGAATGTTATTTAACAATTTTGCAAAATGATTAGATTAAAAGTTGAGCAACACAATACCTTGACATTTTTGGTGAAATTGAACAAAACAGCATATGAATCTTTTCATCCATTAGCTGAGATGTATGAGGAACACTGCATGTCACGTGCACGTCTGTTTGAATGAAACAAAAGATTTAGTGAAGGCAGAGAGGATGTCCAAGACGATGAATGTTGTGGGCGTCCATGCACATCAAAAATTGTTCAAAATCAAAGAGAGACCATAACTGTGGAAAAATGGGTTCATACTTCATTAAGACAATGCTCCAGCTCACACGGCGCTCAAGTAAAGCAGTTTCTGGTCCAAAAAACAAATGTGCTTGATCACCTCCCTGACCTAGCACCGGGTGACTTTTTCCTTTTTCCGGACATCAAATCTGTCTCAAATCTGTCATTAAATCCATCTCAGACCAGCATGTTCCCAGAACGACAGTGGTTCTGAGATGATGTCTGAAGACGACCTGCTGCACTTCTTTGATCAGTGGAAGACCTGAAAGAAGCCTACGCTGTGGTGCTTTTTTACAGCCATTTTCAATTCAAAGTGGTGGATGAGTAGTCCTATTTCTGCGTGATTTGGAACCATTAACTTCCAGTTCTTGTCAATGTCAGTCTGTTTACAAAAAACTTTAGCTGCTGTGCAAAATGCAAATAGAAACAGAATATGATGCTTTGTAAAACACTGAAAGCCCAATGTAATTGAAAAGAACACACAGGCCACCAGAAATTTCATGCTGCTACAAAAAGAAATGCATTTTGAATTTGAATCCAGCAATATATTCCTGTACCATCACCTGTAGGATTTCAGCTGTTCGATAGTTCAGTGTCTGTTTTGTTGCATTTTGTGTTTCATAATGCAACAATCATTTTCAGTCGGGGACACTTAAGGACGACAGGCAGACCTCTAGTCTTTGGAGCCTTGTTGTTGAACACATGTAGAGAGTGGTTTGGCTTTGTCTTAATGAAATAAACAAGGACTTCCCTGTAAAGAAAGTTTGTCTCCTAGGCAGCATATGTTGCTCCAAAAATCTGTGTATATATATTTCAGCATTAATGTTGCCTTCATAAATGCATCCCCATAGCATCACATACACTGACTTTGAGCTAAGTACTGATATTAAGCTGAATGGTCCCTCTGCTCTTTAGTCCAGAGGACACATCATTCACAATTTCCAAGAAGAGTTTAAACATTTGGACTTGTCAAACCACAGGACAGTTTCTCACTTCTCCACAGTCCAGCTTGAATGAGCTCAGGCCCAGGGAAGGCGTCAGCATTACTGAATCTGGTTTATACGGCATTTCCTGGTCACATTTTTAAAGAGTGTACACCTTTTAGCCAGTATTTAGTGGCCTTTTAGCATATGTATTTGTACTGTACAGGATCTTTATTAGGAACGATTTGTCTTGTATTGCCCATTTCCTCTTTGCATGGCAGATTTAACTGTCCTTTTTGGATGCAGCGATAAACTGTGGTCAGACAATGGTTTATTGAAATGATCCTGTGCTCAGCATGACATACTTAAAAATCATTCAACAGAAGGGTTTTGTTGCATTGTGGTCTTCGCTATGATTTCAGATCAGGTCGATAATTATACACAGTCTGGATCAAAACACCTCTTATTCACAGAGGATGCAAAACATAAAAAAATATGTCAGCTCTCAGGTTGCCTGGATCTCTGTGATCACACTGACATGTTATTAAGACGTCTTCTGCTCTCACAGCCTGAATTTCCTCTTTGATCATCGAGAAGGAAGGGAGACTGAAAAACTTCAAAACCCAGAGGTATAAACCTTTAAAAAGATTCGCAAGTATTCATTACTTTGAAATATTCCTGTCAGATAAATTTGGCAATTTAAAAGGTGCCATCAAAATAATTTGTGCTGATTTGATTTTTCCCTGTTTGTTCAACTGCTGCACATGCTTTGATTCTACTGTGAGGTGTTGTACCTGCCCACTTTTCAGCAGAAAACACTCTGATTGGCTGAATCCCTTGGTTATTCTCAAGGTGACCTGGGATCATATTCTGACCCAACGCTACTTTGAAACAGTACACTGCACATTTCATGAACAATTTTCTGACAAAAAAAATCAGGAATATTGGGATGTGACTAATGTGGAAAAGGGCTAATTTTGACCTTAAATGTGATTGGTTGGTGTAAAATGAAGAGGTCCCATACCGTGAAGATCCATCTTTATTGGGTTTTGAAGTTTATATGAACCCTGTGATGCAAAATTGAAAAAAATAGAAAATACCAGTAAATTTCACTGATATTTTGAGTGTATCTACTACTTGTGGCACATTTGACCCTAAATTATAGCGCCTCCCAAAACATCTGAGAATCATAATCATTGTGGCCAAAGAGAGATAAAGCTCAGTTTAACACACACAGACAGGCTGACTGAGAACGTTTCAGCTTGAGGGTACTCCTCAAACAGTCATCCACATTGCAAACTGTTGCTCAGATCAGCAAAATCGTCTCTCTGGGAGCGACAGGAGGTTTATAACAGTGATATGACAAACTGTTTTTTCCATGTGGGCTGTGTCTTGTTTTCCAATGCATTCAGTCAAGTCTGTGAATGCTCAAAGACGAAATGGAAAAGACGGATCATGTGAGCAAGCCTTTTGAAAGGACTAGTGTAGCTTTGAAGTAATACATTACAATCACTGAAGGTCATAGCAGGTTGAATGATAATCAGCTTCATGTCTCTGCAGTGAGAGACTAACAATCCAACAATGAGCACTTTGATATTGGTGTTTTCAAAGCGGCACAGGATGATGAACAAAGCTCAAAAGAAGCAGAATCAGCAAACAAACCCTGGTGCTTTGATTTCAAAAGGGAAATGACCATTAATGTACAATTTGTAATCTTGTGAGTTAAACATGAATAATCATTAATATTGATAAACATTTGTATGAGTCATACAAAGTGTAAATGTTTCTGCCCACAACCTTCACAGCAGCATGTACAGTATAATGCTTATAATTCTTCTATGCTGAAAGAGGGTGCTTATACCTGCCCCCTTGAGTCATGTTGTTGGTATTATAACAACAAATATATCTTATTATATTGTATTATTTATATCTGCACTGTTTATAAATTAATTAATCTATTAAATAGTTCTGTAAGGGTGTTAATGAAATAAAGGGTGCTGATTTGATATTTACTTGGTTTTCCTAAGGCCTCTTTATAATTCTGACACATACACTGTGTCATACACATGGACAACAGTATTTGTTTCACCAACATCTCTCTCCAAACAGACAGCAATTTGAGCTATTCAACATTTTGGAACAAAAATGACTAGTAAAATAAATATAATTCACATAAATGAACAAAACATAAATAAAATAATAAGCAAGGACAGGAAGGGGGAAAAAAGAGGCAGGTGAAGATTATTTTTATCCCAAAAGTATTGGCTGCTGCATCTGCAGGAACTGGTACACCAAAGGATTCCTTATATCTGATCTGTTTCACATTTTGTGTGATAAGCACCAAACCGACCCTCACGAGGATTAAGGGGTAGAAAATGGATGGATGGAGTAGTCATTTAGGATTGGTTGTACAAAGGCATTGTGAGTTATTCCCCAAGTGTGTTTTGAGACACAGGACTACCGGTACTCCAATAATCAGTCAGGTGTGACCAAATCCCACATTGGGAATGATCATAAAGGCAAACATACATGTACTTGTACAACTAGTTTTATTAATTTAGAAAAGCTCTTCCCAGATCAGGCCAAAAATACAGTGGTTTGTTATTAAATCCCATGTGTATATTCAAAAAACTATTGAGTTATATGTGGTCTATGTTTTCTTGTTAGAAAGAGAAATTCATTACATGTTCTTTTTTCATAGCCGTCACATTCAAAAGGCTTTGTGTGTTTTGTGCTGTGCACTCATGTCATTTCATGGCAGGTAGAATTTTGCAATACTAATAATTAATCTGAAAACTACTGGATATGAACATCCACATCATCCTGCAGCCCCAAACTTTTAGCTTAGAGCTCTTAGCCCTGTGAATTTCCCTCTGGGATCAATAAAGTATCTATCCATCTATCTGCATCTCTGCTGCAATTTGAACGAGTAAAGCTTGAACTCTTTCAGAATATAACATCACACACGTGAATTTTCATCAAATCTTCCAAGTATAATTCACTCTTTTTAATTGGACACCAACAAACTTGATATCTTGATGTGTGTATGCGTGTTTGCTGCTGACTGTAAAACAAATTTCCCTCAGAGGATAATCAAGTTTATCTTGATCTCTGGATTAATAAGAAGCAACCAACACTGCAGTATTAGCAAGTCTGTTTAATTCACAAAGTCAAAACAGGATCAGGATTCACATCACAACACACATTATACACATATCCCTTACAGCAAAAGATGCAGTACATTTCATTTGATCAGAATCAGTCCAATTCAATCCTTAATCCATGTTAATGCAGAAAAATGACCATGATAGGTGCAAGGTCTTTTGTCACAGCTTCACTTATTTTTAAACTGCAGTGTCAGGAATAGCTCATCGCTAGTGGGTATGTAGTGTTAAAACCACTTTGTGAAACAGACTGTGCATGTGTTTTGTTTCACAGAAGCTTTTTTTAGGCTCAGGAGATCTAATTATTCCATGCTAGCATACATATTTCTATGATGTCATGTACTGCGCATTGTAACAGTATGCATGATTACCTGAGAGCTGATGGAAAATATGGGAATGACAAAATCATAATCACTGACCAGCCAGTAAGACTTTCAAAACAGAAAAGCTGTAAGAGGTACGTGTAAACAATTATTCCCAAAAACATCCTTATTATCAATGACACAACAGAGGCAAGGCAACTGAACAACACAAACACAAACGGTCATTTGTCAAAGTGACAAAGGCAAATCATGGCTGTCACAACTAGGAGGGCTGTAGACCAGTTAGTCCCTGAACATTCTCCCGTTAACGGATCGCAGTGGTAATATGGTTTTGAAAACATTAAAAAATGGGTGTTGTAAAAAGGAGAGCACATTCCAAATCTGCTGCCACAGCTTGGCTACTGGGTTGACAATCTTAAGACATCACCATCAAACTGGCTTGGTTTGATTCTACACACTAAAAGGGAGTAATGATGTGTGGACCACAGGGGAAGTAGGGCAAAAAGAATCCACACACACACACACGTGAAGCTGCTTCCCTTTTGTCGGCCACATGTCAGAAAACGACAAAGAACTGTGCGCAAGTCTTAACCACCTTTAGGTTTGTTGTTTTTGCAGGGTTGTAATGAACATACATATTTATTCCTCAATTTTTAATTAGAGCTACAGGAGCCGCATCAGAAAAACAGTAACATTTGAAAACACACACCTCACTTCTGCAGCTGTCTCCTCTAGGTCCAATTCAAAAGACTAAATATGAATAAAGATGACCTGAGAGTCTATATTCATATTTACTCTTTTAGGCTCAGATATAATCACCAATCACTGAATCTGAACAATGATTGATAATTACTATCAATTACAGTTGTAACCCCTCTATCTGTGTGGCGCGTAGACTGTGGTGGACAAAGTGACGAGAACATCACCCATTACTTTCTGAACAGCCATTTTGAGGTGAGCCAGGTTGTCACTTCCTGGATGATATTTTGAAGCCAAAAACAGAATGTAATCATATTTGGATAAATGGCAGCAGAGCTACTGGAGAGCAGTATTGCTGCTTTTCCATTACCCAGTTTTAGCACAACTCTCCTCTGCTCTACTCGACTCAGTTGTTTTCCATTACAACTGAGTACCACCTCAGCGTGGGCGGAGTCCTCATAAGGCTGGCGTACACTGTGGGATTTAGGAACCTGGAAACATGAAGGTATAGTACACTGTCCAACTGTTTCGAACGCAAGCAAATTCAGCGCACAGTGTGCATTCCGACATCCGTAAACAATTGTTCCATAGCACACTGTACAGTGATAGGACATCCTGGTCCGTGTTTTTCAATCCATACTGAAATTAAATACTGTGTTTTTTCCACTTCTGCAGGTTTCACGTCTCGCTTCGCTCTTCCCTTTGAAGCAGCATCCAGTTCATCTGCCCTAACGGACACAGGGCTCTGCATTAATATGTCTATACCTGGCTGTTGGCGCAGAACAGTTTAAGCTTTTAGCCAAATCTTTACTGTTACTTTCTTCTTGACTTAATTATTTCCTTCTGTTATTTATTCTCAAGATGCTTCCAGCGAGGTCCCTCCTTGGCCAATCAGTGGCCTGCAGTCTGGTAACATCATATTTTCTAGTTGATTCAGCTCACTTGGATCCCCAGTGACGTAGGTCCAAAAAAAGGATGTGGTACCAGGTACTATCACCTAATAGAGCTTCTACAGGCAAAATCACCATGACAATCACCACTCAAACATTAAGAAACATCTGACACGGATCAAATGAAACCTAATACGTTGAGTGTCAAATGTCATGTCTGCACCTAAGAGACCTATATTCCAGTTAGATCTTAACACTGAAAAATGCATATGTATTTTCTTTAAACCCTCAAATGTAAGGCTGTCCTGGACTTCTGCACAGTGCTGTAAATGATATGCCACTTCCCATGTGATGTGAATCGAATTTGCACGCGTGTATGCTGCTCCCCTTATACCTTTAACAATAAAACACAGATTCATTTTTGGTTGAGCCCCAGCAATTTGAAATGCGTTCCACTGTCTACACATGCTACAATTGCAGTGTGGGAATGTCTCAACTGAGCAAACAAACTGAAAAATAAACATATAAAAATCATCACCAGAAACAATACCAGACAAACTGTTCTTTGGGCTGAAAATACATGATCCCATTGATAAAAAATAATCAGCTACAGTTCAGAGTCATGTGAGCATGGTAAGTGTAATACTGGCCAAAAATACTTGGGAGAATTTGGTTTGTGTATTTACACATTTACATTCATTCTCTCTATTTTTGTTTGAACCCCATGTAACATTTTACTAACCCTTGAAAAGCACTTGCCATGTTTGACAACTCTGAAACACAGCCATGGTGTAATGGACCTCAAGTCAAATACTGTGTATACACTTTACAATCACCATCATTTACATTTGACTTTTTTGAAAGGCTCTTAGGGTAAAAACATGTACAGTAACTACCACATAAATTGTAAACACAAGGGTTTTTGACTGACAGCAGCAAAGATAATAAAGGGAAACACATCAAAGACAAATTAAAAACATAAAAACAAAACTTACAATTCAAATCCCTTTTTCCAAACCTCTGTACCATTAGGCCAGGACAAGATTGCAGCAGATTCAGTCAATAAATAAGCTCATTATTTTGTTATATGAGCGAAACAGAGGAGATGAAATTATGGGAAAAGAGGTAGGATGAATTGAAAGAAAAAAAGAAACAGAAGACGGAAATGTGCTGGCGCTTCATTCCGGAGTGCCGTTTGTCGTTCCTGCCATCCTCTCTTCATCCCCCTGTTTCTGATGTTGCAGTCTGGCATAAGTCACTGCGTCTCCCCTGAAACAGAACAGAAAAAAGAAAACGAAAGGAGGAAAAGTCGAGGGGGAAAAAAGGGTTTGGTAAGTAAAAAGTAGTGACGAGGGAGAGGAGAAAGAACAAAACAGGTATGACAGGAGACGGTTGTATTAATAGTGGTTATTGCAGAGACCACCCTGACCAATGTGAATAAAGAAGCTCATTAGAGGTATTAGATGATGAAAGCATCAAATAAAATATCATTAATTGATTAATATGTACTGCACTGCATTTAAGGCGAGAGCCTGTTAAAATCAGTGTGTGATGAGTGAGACATCAAAAGAGATATTACAGTTAATTGCAAAATAATAACAATATAGAAGGCTGGACAATAAAATGATAATCAATGCTTTAAAGCACGTTTAATCATAATGCTTTATGATGATATACGTCTTTCTTTTGCGTTTGGGTTCCATTTTCTTTACATTGTCAAATTTTGTTTTAATTCTATTCATGCATATTTAAATGTCAAACAAATATTTCATCATTACAGTTTAATAATAACACATTTCCCTCTGTTTCCATCATTATTAAATTATAATGATGTATTTAATCATTATCATAACTACAGGTTGTTTGATTGCCCACAATCACAACGTGTCCAAGGAAAAAGTGGCCACTGAAGGAGAATTTTGTGTGATATTCTTGTTATAAGCCGTCTAATCTAAAAGCTGTAGTGCCATTTATTCCAAAAGTTGACAGGATGGAGATATTGAAGTGGTCAATACACATGACACGTTTCAAGTAAATTGGTTCAAACACTCTTGAGTTATTGCATCTTTTCTTGTTACAAGTAGAAGAACAGTTGAACCATTTAGCTCAAAAGGTAACAAGTTTTAAGTAAAGCTACAAGCAGCAGCACCACCTAGTCCAAAAGTTGATAGCATGGAGATGTATAGCGATCAAAAACCATGGCAAGTTTCAAGTAAACTGGTTCAGACACTTTCAAGCACTTGTAAATGTTCTCAGTCTAAAGTAGAAAACCTAACTCAAACGTTGGAAGATTCAAGATTTAATTTTTGTCATCAACTATGCCAAGTTTCAAGTAAATCAGTTGAGATACTTAGGAGATATTGCCCCTTTTCCTAGTTACAAGTCCCCTATCTAAAACCAATAACACCACTTTTCAAAAACTTGATGTAGACCTTTAAGTTGTTAAAAACCACAGCAAGTTTCAAGAAAATTGGTTCAGACACTTTCAAGCACTTGCAAATTTGCTTGTTCCAAGAAAGTACTGCCCCTATCCAACACATCGTAAATTTAAGAATTCAGTTTGGTCAATAACTATGACAAGTTTCAAGTAAATCAGTTGAGACAGTTTCAAGTTATTGCATCTCTTCTTGAAACAAGCAGTAGTGTCACCTATCTAAAATAAATAGTGCCACATATCCCAAAAGATGGCAGAAGGGAAAACCAAAAGGTGACGTAAATTGGTTCAGCCACTGTCAAGCTGTGTTGACACATCTGGACATGGACAACACAGGCACCGGATCGTGAAACCTATATCTGCATTTTTCTGTGACCTATAAGAACTCTGACTGCGGTGTCCAGAATTATTGCAAAAATAAATACAAAAAAATGAAAAAAGTCTATAATATAAAATAAGAGGCAACTTTTTTTTTACATAATTTCCTATTTGTGTTTTCCATCTGTTACATTGCTTTTGTCTTTTTGAGACTTTTATGGCATTTTAGTCTTGCTGCATTCACACTTTTCGTAAAGCTCAAATTGTGGTAAGAAACCGAGGCTCCCAATGAAGCCAAGGTTCACAACTGTAGATGTGGTGAATGGGAGGAAACCAAATGAACTTTAGCAAAACAAACCAATTGAGATGATGCAGAACACATTCAAGTACTGTGCTGAATCAACTGGGATTCCACCACCTAGTCCTATCACATAATCTGACCAAAAATAATAGTCAAGTTTCTTCAGCATTCACTCAGGACCAAACCTCAGCCTTTAAACTGCAACACAATAATGATTTGACATTTTCTGTGATAATTATCACAATCAACCAATATGAACATTTCAGTGAGAACATGCAGTCACCCAGCCCTCATAGTAAAGAACAACAAAGTCATTTGAAGTTACTAATATCTTACTTTTTGCCTAAAGACGCAAGGCCGTACAGAACTCCTGTAGCAAAGGCGATGGCGTTTCCAAACAAGGTTGTAAAGGAGAACTTCAAAACAACGGGGAACAAAGCCATCCTGAAAATCATAAAGAAAGACATAGTGAAGACAAGAAACTAAAAAACAAACAAACCAATAAATCCATGGAACACTATGCAATATTAATGCCAACTTGGAATTCCTCAATTTAATCTTTCATATAGTTCAGCTCAGTCTCCAGTGACATTAAGTATGTACAGTAGTGTCTCTCACCCGCAGTAGAAGAGGGCTTTCTGCCAGGGTTTGAGTTTGTCTGCCCGAGCTGCGACTGCATTTGCAAACTCTATGAACTGGCAGCAGAACGGGACTTCACATAGGAACAACACGAAGGCAGTCAACCTTTAGACAGCAGGAAAAAAAAAAAAAAAAAAAAAAAAAACACACAAACAAAGCAGTGAATCACCCTGAGGATCTGAGGCACAAGTGGAAGCCTGGATAAAGCTCAGCTTCAATACTGTTTGACAAAAGACATCTGCGTCAGACATTATGGTACAAATTTTTAGTTTTACATTTCAGCTCACTGGCATTTTTAGTCAGACTGGTTTTACAGGGCATTTTTCAATATCTAAGCAAGTCAGCCTGTGCCATAAAAGTGATCAGCGCCCAACTCTGCTCATACTCATGTAGCGACCCAGAACATGAACAATGTAGCAGCATTTACCTCTGATGACAGCTTTGTACACTCGTGGCATTAAATCAGCAGATTCATGAGGTACTCGCCTGGAACAGTTTTCACTTCACGGGAGAGTTAATTTGTGCCATTTCTTGCCTTCTAAATGTGCTTTAGACCATCAGTTGTATTGTGGAGAGGAACAGTGAGTAGAGTCAATAGCCCCTATTTATGCTTCTACAACTCCAAAAAAAGGTTAGTGAATCTGAAAAATGTTATGAACTTTGAATGTAATCTCCAAGTGCCCTCACCAAAACCATCAAATGCTATCTGTGGTGCTGAAAATGGACACTTTCTAAGGTTGGTAATTGGTAATAATAAACTGCTCATCATAGCATTTGGTGGATTTGGCAACTGCACAAGGTAGGTGAGATTTTTGAAACTGATTGACTTTCATTTCGTAAAGTAATGGTGTACTGTCTTTTCTCTTGATGCAACTGAGTGTTTCTTGCCATAGTATGAATTTGTACAGTAGTTGTAGTAGCACTACTAGGGCTATTGATTCTGTACAAGACAAGTGATCAATCAATCAATCAATCAATCAATCTTTATTTGTATAGCGCCAATCATAATCAAAGCACAATAATAAGCCAAGAAATGGCACAAATCAATTTTTAAGAAACCATTTTGGGAGACTACCATGTGAATCTGATGGGCGAATGCAAAGCTTTCAGCAAAGCTACTTTGGACAATCTAAAACATGTTCTAGGTTGTGTAACCCTTTTTGTTTGCTACATAATTCTATATGTGTTCTTTCACAGTTTGAATATCTTCAGTGTTCATCTGCAACATTGAAAATAATAAAAATTAAGAAAAAACAGTGAAGGAGAATGTGTGTCCAAACTTTTGTCTGGTAATGTACCTTTTGTTGGGATGTTTATGTGCTATTATTTACCATGTTGAGTAACATGTTTATCAGAAGACTTTCTCAACCACCAGTATGACCAGAGAATGTGACTCCATTAGACTGTTAACCGGTCACTAACCATGCAGTACAGCACTAAAGAAATAATAGAAATGAAGAGGTAATGAAGGTGCAGATGGAAGAGATTCATTATTTTGGTCTGAATAAAAGGCTTTTATGCTTCATGTATTATATTTGCTCTTTGACATCAGTAGCATAGAAAAACTACCATTAAAGTCAACATACAGTAGAAAGTTAAAAAGCACTTACACCATCCATACTCCTGCAGCAATGTTTAAAGGA
The DNA here is from genome assembly GCA_029823295.1 of Pseudamia nigra. Lineage (NCBI taxonomy): Eukaryota > Metazoa > Chordata > Actinopteri > Kurtiformes > Apogonidae > Pseudamia > Pseudamia nigra. Next base: position 2,948 of record JAQQAE010007715.1, on the reverse strand, counting down.
TTCACAGTAACACAATTCCACACTCCTGCGATGGCACAGGCTGCAAGATTAGGACAGAAAACAATATTCAACTGAATGTAAAGGCTGTTATTATGATACCACAGATTACAGATCATGTCACAGGTCAGCTACTCCTACTTAGGCATGATCCCCACACATAGCTATTTACACTTTGTACACGTTACTTGACATAATGAAACCACAGTCCATACAGAATGTAATGTACTATCAATATAAACACAGAAATGTATTTTAAAAGCTTTGAACCATTGCTTAAAATTTGGGTTTGAGGTCCTATAAAAATCAATTAATAAAACTGTGGAAAAAGTCTAGATTCCAGCAATAATGTGATGACACAAAAGCTGGATGAAAACCCACAGCCTGAAACATGAAATTAGCAGCATGTTAAAATCAAACAGGCTACATTTTTCATGTGTTAAAAATGGTTTTGACTGGATCCTTTAAATATTAATTCTGCAACATTTAAAGCCTCCACCTGCACATGGCAGGTTACAGCTTCAAACATACAAGAAAAAGAATCTGCTTATACCCAGCTATACATCTGCAGAAAATGTCATTTTTTACATATAGAATATATTCATAATGCAAATTATCAACATATTAAAGTAGGTATTAGTTTGGATTCACATGCCACGAGCAAGTCAACCACTGATTAGATAGGAAGATACTTTATTGATCCCAGAGGAAAATTCATTGTGATTGACTGATTTATTGCAGTCACACAGATGATATACCAGTATCACATCAAGTTCAGCTGATGTATATCAGCTATATGTTACATTCAAATACTGTCCTTTTCCTAGCAGCGGTTACATTCCATCAGTGTGTTCAACTTGTGCATGTTGATTAGAGACAATGAAATAGAGCAAGGTGACTGATCTCATATGTTCCATCCATATTATTAACAATGACAGGTGCAAAATAGATATAAAGCTTGTATTTCCTGAAATAACTAAATGATATTTAAAGGCTCACCACTCGCCATTTAAGTTTTTTTTTTTTAAATCGTCTTATTTTTAACATGACTGTCAGTTGGCACTGATAGTCTAAAACCCATTCAGGATGGGTAAAATGACACAAATTAACAGTTGAACAGACACCTGTGAAGTGAAAAATATTCTTAGTGACAACCTTGTGAATCTGATGAGAGAGTACCATGACTGTGCAAAGCTGTCGTCACAGCTAAATGTAACTGCTCTGGACAATCTAAATAATGATTTTCACAGTTTGGATGTCGTCAGTTTTAATGTAAAATGTTGAAATGATAAAAATTAAAAACACACCAAGACAGATGTTGATCTGTTCCATTTCTGAGTTACCACAGTGCTGCCGTTTTACTGTGAGCTGACACTGTTGTGTCAGAGTAAATATTCCTGCTGCCTGTAATGAAACTGAGGGCAGACAAGCCTACGCTGTCTGAAACAGTGGAAGAACTGTGTAGCTTATCCTTCAGACCATCCAGCCTCCTTTAATAATACAGAGTCCATTGAATATGCATCACACCCGGGGTTAACATGATACAGGCATGGTGACTCTGGTGTCTCCGAAACAAAAAGGATAGACAGAGGACAGCAGGCGCTGGAAAAATGTGAAGTAAACGTCACTGTGAACTCCTGGGAACGAGGACGTCAACGTGCCTGATGCTGTATGTAGTGTATGATTTAAAAATCAGCTCAGGATAGGAAGCTGTTATGGAATCAGCCAGACCCCGTCAATAGGCGGTGCCCACCTGCGGGTTGGCTGCAGCGGTGTGGAGACAATAAGCTGTGACAAAGCTCGTCTGGACCGTTTGGACAAATCCAGTGATGTAGATATAAATACGGTGCACATCATAATAATCAGCAGTCCTTTCTGTCCCAATGCCATTCTCCTCTCGTGCTAACACATAGGTCACTGTGCACACACTGCCAGGCATGTATAATTACAACAGCAGGTCGACAGATCACTGTAAAGCCAAACACAGTTTTTAACTCATACTATGCATTTAGTACATAGTAACGTATTGCACAATTTGGCCCTCGCTGTTGAACAAATAACTTAAGAAACTGACAACGAGGTGACTTACATATTCCTCCCAAGATCCCAGCTATTTTGCAGAGCCATCGGTACCACCATGTCATACCATCATCCTCCGGGGCGGGTTTGGTGGACGCTGCGGTCTCTTCAGAGCTCATTGTGGTTTCTATTTGTTAGCTTGGGCTCCCAGACAAAATCACTAAATGATAACTAGGATAAGTCAGCTGATCGTGACAAACTAACTGCCAACGTGCTTAAAACGACACAGCGGACAGTGTTAGTGACATAAGATGTAACTTAAAGTTGTGAAATCTGCCTCCTTTGTTCGTATTTGAGCTGATGTTTCCAGGAGCTTTTTCACACACTGTAGCCGGTCCGTGCAGGCTGCTAACCGGCAAGCTGATGCTAAACAGCACCGCCAGCTGCCGCTAGGATCGACAATCACCTACGACACACTTCATCTGTTCGCAACACTCTGGAAATAGTAGAAATAAACTTCCCTACAGTCACTATCACTTTTAAAAACACGGTTCGCTGTGTTTCTCCCTGTTTGTTCGGGTACTATATGCTGCTACGTTCTTCTCCTGCCTACTCCTCCGCTGAGAAGCAATGCATCATGGGACAAAATTCATCTGCGTCACGGTTTGTTTACATGCGGAGTATTTCCTTCAGAGCCAAATGTCATGTCACAAGCTTTAATATAGAAGATGAAACTGAACTGAACAAAAAAAGACAACAAGTCTCTCAACAATAGCCTGACGCAGGTTTATTAAAGGTTTACGTCACTCCCAGCTTGGATCCGAGTTTAGAATGAAATGGAACACACTACACTTCTGATCAAAATTTTAAGACCAGTTGAAAAATTGCAAGAATGTACATTTTGCACTGTTGGATCTCAAGAAGGTTCTAAG
>JAQQAE010007714.1:0-15682 GCA_029823295.1 Pseudamia nigra | reverse complement strand
CGAGGATTAAGGGGTAGCAGATGGATGGATATAACCCGATATGTTTACGATTAACATTCACAGGGGTGTGATAAAATACAACACACTTTCAAAATTAAGACCTCTCAACACTTCAGCTGCATTAACCATCGCTAATTACAGATGCAACCACGCTATCATCTGGCATAACAGTTCTCTTAAATGAATCAGACAGCTAAATGAGAACATGAAGTTTATTTCTAAATTTAAACCAACAAGAAGGTTAAAAGCTCTGCTGCTACCCAGATGCTGGAATTGATGAGAGGGTCACATTTGGAAGACATGTCACATTTATGAAAACCATCTCCTCCTTCCCGTTTTAAGTTTTTAGTAACAAAATCTGTCTTGTATGAGTCTGGAGTGTGGATACTGGATGGGAACAAGTCAAAAAACAAAAAAAATCTGAGGTGCAGGGAAGTGGATGTGCATGAAGGAGGTATAAAGAAAGAGGATTTCACAGAAGCAGACAATGACTCACTGCGATCAGTCTGTCTCCAACTGTCAGAGAACCCTCTCTGGCTGCTGGGCTGCCCTGGACAATGGCTGTGACAAACACCCCACTCTCCAAACCGATGCCACTGTCTGTGGTGCATAAGATAAGGTCATGTAAGGGAACAGCAGACATGATAAAGTTGTAGTGATGATACTAGTGCATGGAGAGACTAACAGCTCAAGGAATAGTGTATAAAGAGAATATGTTCATGTGACATCTGGCTTGTGCCACCTTCCCAAAATTTAGTGTCAGGACCTAAAATGAATCATGAAACCTATTTGTTTAGTTTATTAATTTCTTATATAGCATGAGACAGAGACACATATGGCAGGAAAGACAGACAAAGAGTGTGGGGACTGACATGCAAACTCAGGTAATTGTGATTAGGACCGAGCACTTACAGGTGAGCTGCCGATATGTTTATTTTTGTTCATTTTCTTCATCACTTTGTCCAGTTTTGTTCCTTTTATAGGTCTGGAGCTCATTGTTGTCATCAAGTTGTTCAATATTCATTTAAAATACACCGTATTATGCTTTACATTTAATGAGTAAAAGACAAACATTTTCTGATATTTAGATTAATTTATACAGTGTCCACAGGTATCGGGCACTTAAATACAATGCTTTTAAAACATGTTTTGATGTAAAGTTTCAGAAAATTTATGACAGAGTTTTAAATTTTGAATAGTACTTAGTTATTTATTCATGCCAGTGTACTCTGACATTCAGGTCATTTGCTCAAAACTAAAAAAAAATAGCCATAAAGTGACAAAAGTGTGAAAATATGAATAAAACAAACAATCAAGAAATAAAAAAATCACAATGAACAATATTGAAAAAAATAACTAACAACACTGATCAGAGTAATCCACAAACACAAAGAATAAACGAGATGTTCTGCAAAATGAACAAAAATTACCACAATCCAAAAAATTCGCTGAAACCTGAACAAAATATTCCAGTTTGCCCTGTTTACAGTAAAAGTTTTGTATTTAAATAGAGCTGGAAAAGTCTGGAAAGCACTAAGCTACAAGTGAAAAGAATAAATTAAAGACACATAATCAAATATTAAAAAATAATTCAATCCTAATGAAATCTGAACTAAATTTAGCGCTGTTCTATATACCTTTGTGTCCCATGACGTTGATGTGAACCGGAGTGACGAGTCTTCCACCCAAAGACTTCCTCCGCCGTACCACCATGTTTATCAATCCTCCACCATTGAGCACAGCCTTCACCACCTGCTTCCTGTCCTTGTTGGCGAGGTCGATGTCATTAATCTTCAGCAACCAATCGTTCACACTGGAAACACCCACAATGCACGTGGTCACTAGATAAAGTCTTTCAAGTCGGAGAAAAAGGCAGAGACAGTAACTTGAGGCAGAACCTACCGTAACCTTCCGTCTGCAATACTTCCTTTGTCCACTCTTGTAACAAATATTCCACAATCTCCTGGTAAATATGGATCATTTACCCCCTCAGCGATGTCAAACCCTAGTGCCTTCAAATCCATGTCATCCTGTAAAGACAGTATGTGCTTATTTTTAAAAGAATCACTACAAGGAGGAGGAATTTGAGGAGTTTGACATGTTACTAAATCACTGTCAGAGATAAAAGCTGAGCTCTGCTCTTACCCTGTCTTTCTCAAACTCCACCACCTCTGTCTCCCACTCCAGGGAGTCTGTGTCGATGGCTGAGTCGTGAGAGCTGTGGGCCATTAGCTGACAGAAGCGGGCCTCCTTCTCCAGTTGGTTTTCCATCTTCTCCCTTAACAAAACAAGACATCACGAACAGAGTCAGAGGTCATTCCCTTCAGAATGGTTAGGAGAGGGACAACACAAAGCAAGGCAGGGGGGGGGAACCTGGCACCCACCAGTCAGTGTATCTGAAGGGCTGTTCTTCAAAACAAAACCAAACAACTCAACTTTTTCTGAAAAGACATTACAGTATGTGTCATCAGTGTTGAGAATCCTGCCTGAATAATAAATAACACAAAGCTCAGAAAGTTATAGGTTGTTTTTTATTTGAAACTATTTTCAAAGCCCTTCTGACAGTGACAAAGACCTCTGCTTTGTGTTTTGGTGAATGTGGTTTATATTTACCCATAAGGAGACTATAAGTAGAATACAGACAATGCACTTCTGTCACTAAGATATATGATGTCCCATTGAGGAGCGCCTCAAGGACAGCTGTGACATTAAAACCCCAATTTTACACCATTACTAAAGAAGCGGGAGAAAAGTCTGAAAGTCATAACCTGCTCTATTCTATATACAGCGAGCGCATAGCCCTTATAATGGTTGTTGTACATAGCTGAGCCAGCAGAGGGCGCTTTTACATGTGATATAAACAGTTCTCACTCAGGGAGGTACAGTAGAAGCAGAGAGGCCCAAAGTGTGTGTGTCAAAATCATCAATGCTTTTCAGGATTACACTTTTAATCTGGCCATGTGGAAACAGCTCCAGCCAACAACTCAGCTTCATGATGTCCCCAAAGGCAGAATATTGCCGTTTAAACCCAGCCGCACACCGAGTACAACAGCTTGTAGATACAAAGCAGGAGGGAACACCAACTTGGCTGCAGAGATTCAGTGTTTTTTGTGCTCAGATGAAGAGGGATTTTCCTTAGGTTGCTTACATTAGGCTTAACATTTTCCTACATAGTTTATTATCACTGAATAAAGAGCTTTGGCGGCGATAAAACCATCTTCATAATATTTTTTCTTCACACTCTCTTCCAGGGACCAAACTTTGGAAAACAATTACATTGTCAATGGGGAGCAACAGACAATTTTCTGACTGCAACAGAATTTTGCCATTACTTACACATCTGACAATTTTTTAACAAGAGACAATTTTACAAATGAAGAGAGTTCCAATTTCTCACACATACCATTAAATATAAATTGGCTTTGTCTGACTACGCTCAGTGAACTTCACTTCCATCCATCCATCCATTTTCTACCCCTTAATCCTCGTGAGGGTCGGGGGGGGGGTGCTGGAGCCTATCCCAGCTGACTTGAGCGAAGGCACTTCCATCTTACAATATATGCCAGGAAACTAACACGGCTGCTACCTCGATAAATGTGTTCTCAATCTTCAAGAATAAAGTGGTGCAAGAGTTGAAAATCATTGTATGTACTCACTTTTGACTCAATTTAACTGGTGTCAATTTGAGAACGAGGATGAAGAGTAAAGAAAATTATCTTCACCTTGTGGTAAAGAAGAACAGCACCTCTCTGTTGGATTTATTTTGGAAATCACGAGATGATGTGGTATGTACAAACAAAGATACTGTGGAAAGGATTATGAATAATTCTGGCAATCTAAAGTTTTGTTCCACTCAAATGGGTAGTTATATGTGCAGAATTCAATGGACACTGCCTTTTCATTTGGGGTCTTTGTTGAAAAGCATAAAACCTGTATCACTAAAACAGAAACACTTCAGTACTCATGGTTTACAAGGCATATTGTGATCAGCATACTGAATAACATTACCTTCCATCTCAGATCTTTTTCACATTGTACAACCACACTTCACACATATACTCACTCACTTTAACTCTTTCAGTTCTCGTAGCGCATCGTTCTTCTGCTTCCTCATATCGTCCAAATTCCGCAGCGCATCAGCTAAATCACTTACAGCCCGGTCCCGTTCCCTTCGTAGGTTGTCACACAGCGTCCTGGAAGGAGACAGATGAATAGGGCCTTTATGTGTATTGTACAATAATTTGTATGGTATAATATACCACAAACCCATCCACACTGACCGTATGCTCTCCCTCTCTGCCACTATTTTGTCCCTCTCCTGGAAGGCCCAGTCCCGCCGACACTTGGCCACCTCTGCCTCCTGTGTGGCCTCCTTCAGCTCCTGTGACATGGCCTCGTACTGCTTCCTCAGCATTTCAATCTCCTTGTTGGCTCGTTCCATGTCGAGCGTGGCCGAGTCTTGTTTCTAAGAACATTGGATATGAAGAAGTTTGACAAAAGTCAATGTGATAAACAAAATATTGTCAATTTTTAAGCAAAATTCATCTGTTAAGACCAAACTTATAGTCAAGAATTAAAATGAGTCAGAGGCTTTTTGATTTTTTTTTTCCCCCCATTTTCTTGAATATTTTGTTCATCTTAGTTAATTTTCTTCATAGTTTTGTTTTGGCCTTTGTTGATGATTTCCTTCATTTCTATCAATTTTGGTGATGATCTTGTTAAGTTTTGTCCAATTACGTTATGATGATTTGTGGCACTAACACTAGATAAAAATGGATGCCATGTGTTCACTCCTCATTCTTAAAGACCTTATTATCTCTTACATTTAAAGAGCGAAATACATTTAACTGTTATGATATGTGGATTCCTTTTATTTTTTATATACATGAGGAGATAGTGAACTTGTGTTTTGGATCTTCAGATTAAAAGAATGGGAACCACTGGGTTCAAATATTGACAGGGCCATCTAGTGGGCTGGTAGAGGTGGGACTCAAATCTGCTTAGGGGTCAGTCCACTGACACACAGTAATCCACTGATTGACAGCTTGCTAGAGTCACTAAGCTGTTTATCATGTATCCAACCTTTGACTTCATGCTGTCAAATCGAAGGTGTGGCAGGGGCAGAGAACTGATAGATTAGGCATGTTACCTGTCTGGCCTGATAGTATTCTCGGAGCAGCTGATCTCTTTGAATGATGGCCTCCGTCCTCTCCTTGCGGGCCACGTCCCTCTCCTCTTTGACCATCTCGATGTCCTTGCAGGCCTGGCTCAGCTCCTTTTGGGCCTCTGCTTTGTCCTTCACCTCGTGGCAGTACTTCTCAAGCAACTCGTTTCTTTCACAGATGGCCCTGTCTCGGTCCACCAGTGACGAGTTCAGCTCCTGTCATGGAACAAAGAAGCCAAAAGAGAATTAGAGCATTTCAACAGTGTGAGTCATTAATGTGATGTGAAAACAAATATGTGAGAGGGGCAGAGTGATCCAATCCAGTTATGAGACTCTTTTGTCGGTCAACTGGATGTTCAAAAATAATCTGAGGAGGTGGAGATGGACTATTTTTGTGCAGTGTCCTGGTGAAAATGGTCTTTGATCTGCTCACTGACAAGTGGACGGCCCAATTCATGAACACCCTCAGAAATCAGACGGGATAATATATTCTCACAGTGGAAAACCTTTAAACTCAAAGAGCTTTATAACCTTTGAAAGAAAGTTCTGCAGGATTATATCTGCTCTTCAACAGCCAGTCAGACTTGAACTTTTTAGCCATCTGTACAGGCACAGCAAAATTTCAACAACTATAACTGTCCATGTATGTATGGGAGTTATACATATGGCTCAAAATGTTAAGCCATACATGCAAGTCAAAGTGAATTCTTCGTTTCTGTTTGTATATGTACAACACAAAATTTTATGAACAAAATGTACAAGGCCATTTAAAGAAAATACCCTCATGTTCATAAAAACAGGAATAGACTCTTTTACACTGTGAATACACTACCAGTCAAAAGTTTAGACAAACTCTCTCCTTCAGTAATTTTTCTGTATAATTTTATTATTTTTAACATTGTACATCAAGTACAAAAGGTCCAGTTGACAATGTGGGGAATTTAGCCCATTGTTTGCCGCAATCCACAGGACATAATTAGACTTGCCAGTCAACACAGCTCACAACCTCATAGGAACACAAGGTCACGCATTCACTCGAAGAGTTGAAAACAGTCATAGCTGTAGTTAGCAACTGTAGCTTATCGAACCACAGAATGACATAGGAGAGACCGTCTGCATTTTAGATTCCTTCAACATCTGGTACAGATATACTAGCTTGACAACTGAGGTTGTAAGCCATGTTAAATGTTCCATCAATCATGATAGGAAACTAGCCAGCAGCCTTTCATTTATAGCAGACTGATATAAATGATTAAACAGGTGACCTGCCAATCAAAACAGCTTACAGCCTCCCAGTTGTCAAGCTAGTATGTCTGTTTTTTTCTTACCTCTACCAGATGTGGAAGGAATCTGAAATGCAGACCGTCGCTCCTCAGTCATCCTGTGGTTAGATAAGCTACAGATGCCAACTACCGCTATGACTGTTTTCAACCCTGTGTATGAGTACCAGTTTATGCAGCTATGAGGGTGTAAGCTGTGTTTACTGGCCTGTCACCTGTCACAACATGTACCGCGACAAACCATAAGCTAAGAGTTAAATTCCCAACATTGTTCACTGCATCTTTAATACTAAAGACATACAAATTGTGAAAGAATGTGTATGGAATTATGCAATATACAAAAAAAAGTGTTTAACAACCAAGAGTCTGTTTTATATTTTAGATCACTCGTAGCCACATTTAGCTTTGACAACAGCGTTACATTCATTAGATGCACAAGGCAGTCACCCACAACAGTTTTCAAATCAGAGGCGTGCCTTGTCAAGAGTTAAGTTGTGCCATTTCTTGTCTTCATATTGTGCTTTAAACCATGGAATGGTTTTTAATTCAAGAGCTCGTCCCATTCCCTTCAGTTGTCTTCTGCAGAGGAAGGGTAGCTACAGAGTCAACAGACCTATTAGCACTACAAGAACTACTATACAAATCCATAGTATGGCAAAAAGCACAGTCGTTTCACAGTTTGGATGTCTTCAGTATTAATGTATAATGTTGAAAATGTTATAAATAAAGAAAAACACTGAAGGTGTGTCCAAACATTTGACTGGTGGTGAATATTCCACTATAATTTAGGTCCTGAGCCATTTTGATTACATTAGGCCTGCATTCTGTCTGGAACATGTGTTGATTTTTAATTAATCATAAAAAAAATATCACTTGCACATTCACTTTCATTGTTAAACTAAACATATTGCAACATTCTCCTAGAAACACTGACAAGTAGGAACAGCTTTCATTGACATACAAATACATGTTGCATACATTGTGTATTCCTGAAGACAAGTACCTGTCTGAGTGCTTCCAACTCTTCGCTTGCCACCACCCTCTCTGAAGATGTATTTTTCAGTCGGGCCTCGGCAGCCTCAAGCTCTGTCTGCAGCTTGTCCAGCTCTTTGATGACTTGGTCTCTCTCGCTCATGATCAGACGATACTCGTTAAATACAGAGTCCCTCTCCTCCTTGTACTTCTCACAGTCCTTGGCCGCTTTCAGCTGCAAGTTCTTATAGCGCGTCACCTCTGACTGCAGCCGTTCCATCTCCCTCTGCAGCTCCTTGTTCTGGGCTGACGACTTATTCAGTTCCTGTTGCACTGAATCAAACCTAGGGAGTTAAAACAGCATGGCACAGTCTATGTGAGCAATGTCATTATTTTACTTAGTCATATAATGTTGAGCTATTTGCAGCATGAACACTGTTCATATCACTGCTGTTATTCTGAAATATGACTCTATTCTGCGTCATCTCATGGCTCTTGTGTGATGATGCATTCACCTCCTCATTGAGGTGGAGTACTGCTGTTGGTAGTGCATGGCCGAGTCCCGTTGTTTGAGCAGTGCATCCATCTGTTTCTGCAGCCGCCGGTTCTCCTCCTCTGCCTGCTCCAGGCGGCTCAGGTCGGTGTTATGGTTAGCCACCTTCTCACTGTAGCGCTTGCTCAGGGCATCATACTCTTTTTTTACACCTTCCAGTTTGTCCATTGCTGTGTCATACAGTTTATTCAACACCTCTGATGAGCCTCTCTCTCTCATTACCTAATGAACACAAAATTGTCAGGGATCACTACTGGTTAAATGCTGGTGGTAATTTAGACATAAAACAAGTCACATGTTAAACACATTTTAAATTGTCCTGTCAAATCCACTTGGATCTGCTTCCATTTCACAGCAGCTAAGCAGCAGGTGGCATCAATGGGTAAAGATGGTGCTGTCTGTAGTAAAGAGCTAGAAAATCCAATCACAATGTAAACATGTGGATCTTCCAAATATATTCAGGGCTTCTGTGGGTTTCATCATGTTACATGCAAGATCTGTTGAGACCATTACAAATGCAGTCTAAGGAATAACTTACAGTACATTATGCTGTGGCCAGACACTGGTGATAGTTCAGATGTGAATACAGAATATTTGGTGATGGAAGATATTTGTTGTTGACATTTTTATAACAGGATTTATCAGGGACTGCAGGTGGAAAGTAGCTGGTGGCTAAATCCTGTACAATGCATTTTTTTCACTGATGAGAGAACTTTTTGTGTGTGTGTTTTTTTTTTTTTTGCAACGTCTCTGTTAAATGAAATTAAAGTAAACTGAGCTTTCTAATATTCCATGCACCTATAATGCCTTTAAACCCCTGGGTGCAGCAGGGTTTTAAAATTGTCATTTCCAACAGGTTTGAACTGAGAAACAAATTTACAAAAAAATAAGAGCTGTCAAGAGTATTTAAAAAAAATCCAATTACTGGATTTTAGACTTTTCATGACCCTGCAGAGACCATGTTTTTAAAGGTTTCAGCACATTAAAATAAGCTAACTGGCCTGTAACGAGTCTTTGAAACTGCATTATTCATCTCTGGGACAGTCATCCTCCTTCTTGCTGATCTAGTCTTGCTGATCTCTAGAAGGGCCGTTCCGACCCAGAGGGCTTGTATTGACGTCGTCTACACTGCTTACTCTGCGTACAGCCTCATCATGTAACAACATGGTTTGGGTCTCTCTGCCCTTTGCCCAAGCCAAAGCCCTTTTCCTCTGTGCTTGCCCTTTTCAGAAATGCTCTGTGTGCATTTCCCTGTGCTTGGCTGCCCTCTGCTCTTTACTACTGCAGTGTCCCCTTGGGTACTGTGTGAAACAATACTGCATGGTAGTCCAAATACAGGTCACAGCACTCAGACAATTGTTTAAAATGAAGGATCAGACCACAGAGGACAAAACCAAATAACTGATGAGAAATTGTTAAGGCAGGATTAAAAGGTGTGATATTGTGCAAGTTAAGTAAAGTTGTTTTAGTGGGGTAGATTTTAGGTCACCTCTTTAAACATCTGGGCACCTGAACACCCACACACGTTTGGACTATTTACCTGCTGCTGCTGCAGCCGGAGGTCTGCCAACTCTTTCTGGTCTTGGCTATGCAGTCTTTTGAGCTCCTCGCAGTTCTGCTTTAGATGGTTGTGCTCTCTGACGAGTTGGGCGTTGTCCCTCCTCAGGGTCTCCATCTCCTCCTTGAGCTGTGACTGCTCGCCTAAGACGCGACTGTGCAGCATGCTATGGAGAGATTGTACAAATAGAAAAAGAACTGAAAACATGTTTGTGCATAAATTAATGATGAAAATGCAAAGATACCTATTAAAAACATTTTTGTAATTTTGATGATGACAGGCATCCTATGGTTGCTGACAGGCAACAATTGTCACGTTAAGTAGTAGTGTTTCAAAATGCACTTCTGAGGAAGAACTCGTGCCTTTGTTCAACCAATCCCAAATGACTACTACTCTGTCAAACACACCCAACCCTATAAAAAGGCACCACAACTTTGGAGAAAATGAAATCTACAACAATGCCACGAGTGGGGCAACCTGACCAGGATCATAACATGGTGGAGGCAAGTAAATGTCCATCACTCCATAATAGTGTGCCAGCATTGGACCAACCACAGCTTGGTTGATCATGTGTAACAACCAAAAACTAGGAGCGATATATCCACATCTTGCAACTCAGAAACAGGTTCCAACCTGCCATAGTTACAGCAGCAGACTATTGGCACCACAATAGACCAGTACATGTACAGTAAAGACGCAAGCATCATATATTGCTGAAGTAATGTTAATTCAACAATGTATGGTGGTTATTTTTCTTGACATTTTTCGGTCCTTTTTTGTTTGGTTTGTAACTGTCTTGAGTTAGGATATTAAAAAGGTAATGAGGACCAATATGAGTCGTCATTTGCATACAACACAACTCACACATGTGATCCATCCATTTTCTACCCCTTAATCCTCGTGAGGGTCGGGGGAGGTGCTGGAGTCTATCCCAGCTGACTTGAGCGAAGGCAGGGTACACCCTGTGATGTTACAACTAAATGTAGTGGTACATTATTAAAACCCGTGAGTATATTTTGTTATCACAATATTGTTACTAATTCTTGTTCCATATTTTCACTTGTCAACACAGGAGCTGTCAGATGGAAATTTACCTGCAGGATCCATCTATTCATCTGTCAATCAGCTGATACTCTGCTCATCATTTCAGTGTTGGCATCACTGAAATGCAAATAATCGAACACTGACTATCTGACAAATCCCTGTAGAGTTGCTGTTATAAATACATGTTTATTTTGTCAAACAGCATTACTGATTTAAAAAAAAAAAAAGGTATCTGCTGGCCAACATGGAGTCATTCATATATATATATAAATAAATATAAATAAAACAACTGAGTGTCATACCATTTGACACTCATTCCAGTTGTCTGACCGCGGAAAGAGGAGTAAAAAAGAACGGCCATGTTCTAAATTCGTACATTGCATTATTTTTTGTATATTAATTAAATATTGTGAGGATACTGTGATTCTTCACATTATAAAATGCACATTATATTTGTGTTGATAAGACAGTGGATACCACATGACACCAAGTTTTGTGATTAATCAATTTCAGACCAGCTCCAGGGACATAGATGTGTAAACTATTGTTCAGTTAAAAACCCTTCTAATTTATCAACCTTCCACCCTACCTCATACCCTACTCATATTTAGCCCATAGAGTTTTTTCTCTACTTTAATAAACTTTCTTGTAACTAACAAATTCACCATATCATCACCCCGTGTTCAAACACATCTCATCTAAGCTTTAGAGCACTTGAACTGAATGAGTCAATCACATAAATGCCTCATTTTCCAAGCTTTTAATACCACGTTTTTAATACCATGTTTTGTTTTTCTGGCAATTCTCCTTAAATGTGACAGCCAGCTGTAGCTTCAAGGGATGTTCCTGCAATTAGTATAATTGAAACACCATGCCAGTATTTCCCAGAATTCCAGTAAAACAATGCATTTAAAAATGTACTATTTTTACACTAAAAAGCATCATCTGGGGGGTGAAAGAGAATTAGGCTTGTGTTTGCATCATAATACTGATTGCCAAACCACATATGCCAAAGCCCATACATGTAAATACAGTATTTAAAAACTGAATGACCCGAGGAAAAGCGGTACAACAATACTCACTGGTAGAAGTCAGCCTCTTTAACAGCCTCCTCGCACCTCTTTAGCGTTTTGGTGTGCTGGTTTTGGAGTGACTGCAAATCTGCCATGGCCCTCATACACTGACTTTTCAAACGCTCATAATCATGACTGGCTTTGGAATTTGGCCTTTAGGAGCAAAAAAAAAAACACAAGGATTCAACATCGTTTAAGTATTAAAGCAACCTTGTACAACTGGGTCCGATAGGAAGATAGAGGAGACAGCTGACCTTACCCTAGTATCAAAATTCAAAATAAAGATAGGCACAAAATGGTTGATTAGAAGCAAAAAAGCAGACATAGGAATTGTTAAAAGGTGCAGTAATGTAGGGAATGCAGTGGTGTAAGCAATGCAGCATTCTGTCATCTGTTGCACAGCAAACATCTGGTAAGTGGAGCACATTAAATTTAATGAAGCACCCAGTTGTGTCAATGCCCTGCGTGTAAAGCACAGTTAACATTACTAGAAACACCAGAGGATTAGTAGATGAAAACATGGCTGCAGATACTGACATCACCTGTGACTGCAACAACCTAGAAGCCAAGAAAACATCATGTTTGCTTTGAAAGCAATGAAGCTCAGGTGTGACTCAATAGCTGGCTCTGATGCATTTCCATTAGACAAAACAACAGCTGCTATCACAGTAGACAGATTCACAGTCACAGCTTAAAAAAGTGTCACGAGAAAAAAAAAAACAGCAATAACAATGTCTTGGTAGGGAGGCTGGCATTTGCACCTGCAGTCGTCGAAGGTGGTCCCTGGAGTTGCCAAGGCCAGACGCTTACGGAGCTCATCTCTCTCCCTGGTCACCTGGCGGAGCTGGAACAAGATGGTATCCAGGTTGTCACCGGATGGCCGGTTATCGTTGATGGCGGGGGGTGGGGAAGATGCTTCACCGTTAACAGGCGAACCTGCAACAATGAGCACATTATCGGAGGCTTGGACACAGGATCTACACTGGAAATAGTGTTGCTGCAGTAAATATCTTCACTAAAAAAGTTGCATGGTACAGATAAGATGCAGTGTAGTTAGATCCACGTGCAGCATTACAATTTAAGCATCACATTTAAAATTTAGCATCTGCTGTTGGGGATCCCTGAATCCAAAAGATAACAAGATGTAGTTTATGATGTCGTCAAGTAGACCAAAAAAAAAAAAAATCATGTTTACAGATTGTGCAACAACCTCAAGTCACATTAAATAGCAACAATATTGAAGATAATTTACAAAATTAAACACTTATGACTTGAGTGCCCTTGTGTTTACGAAATCTTATGATGAACAACAGGTTCCGCTTGCCCTGTTATATACAGTATTACTGTGTAGTTTTTTGTGATTTCTCTGATCACTGCAGTTAATACATAGAAAATTTCTTGAATTTACAAGCCTATGCTGGAAATAAAAGGCAGAAAGAGTAGACTTAAAGATGCTGATGTGCTGCAAGTCTATGACTTTGTTTACTCCATGGTCTCAGATACACTGTTATAAAATTTAAGTCCAGTATTTACACCAACATTAGTGTTTAATCATCTGCTGTCTGAGGTATTTTTCGACAAACATATTTATTACATGTTATCTTTAGTGCTCTGCAAACACATTGATATGAGACTTTCACAACTTTTAAGAAAACTGTTTTCGGCTTGCTATGATATTGCATGTTTTGTACAATGGTTAATGATTTCCCCAGGTTTCATGCATCTCCAGCGGCTCCATTCCATCTCTTCTGATTACAAGTGAAATTTGGCAGACTATTCCCAACAGAAAAGGATTCTGTGATTAAAATACTAAGGTCATCTTTTTTTTTCGTGTGTGTCCTTGAGCGTTTGCACTAAAAATTACATCACCTTTTAAAAAGGCACTGAGAAAACAAAACACATTATAAAAGGAGTCAGTCATTTTGTGGGCTGTTTTCATTACAGAAAAGAAAGAACACCCATGGCAGAGAGACTGGGGCAGGAAATCTGAGGATTATGTTCATCTTTAGCTCAATATTTGGCCCTTTCAGAGGTTTATGTAACGCAGTTGAGTCATTTGGATCCTTGTCAAAACTCAGAAAAGGCAATCATGGCAAACTTCCCTCAGGAGAGGAAAAGACACTGGGAGAGGGTGTTTGTGTCACTGTTCTTATATTAATGCAGGGCTTTTAAAAAAATTAAACAAAGAAAAAAAGCACAAGTACAATAGACAGTCAGGTAAAATTAAATCCCCAATACCAAGTCATGATTTAGCCAATACCGGAGTGTTTTAAGGAACGACGCATCATGCTTTATAGATGGCACAAGATGTATTGGATGCTATGTGGCACATACAAATCCTTACAGGCATCTTGGGCTGATATACATACCAACGCTGCTGAGGGAGCTGCTGCTTTCCGAGTCAGAGGGCATGGTGGAGAGGACACTGTATGTGGAGCCTGCCAAGAAACAAAGACCAAGGAAGGGACACATTTAGACATAATGCAGTGATCTATTCATGAGCCATTAAGCACCAGCATAAATTAATTGCCAGTACAAAGTAGAAAGAACTAAATATTACACGGTCAGCTTTATTTTTCCAATGTACTGATATGATAAATTTGATGCAGGGGATGTTCTTAGTGCCTCTATATTATCACTCCAGACTGCTGTTGTCACTAAACCTCCTCTCTCGCTGTGCACTTTGCCTTGCTTTGATGTATGGTTCCTGTATGTTTCTGCTACACAGGCAGAATGTCACAGCTGAAATGGGATTTTCTCATTTTATGTCAAGCACATAGAGATAGAGGGAGACCAAGAGAAAATGATTCTCCATCTGAATGGCTGCACACAACGTTAAGCTGAGGGACATTTTGCATAGGCTCCTGCAATCTGTAGGAGAGGCACTGCAGATACACATGATTTTGGATAGGCCCGGTTACAAAAGGGCAACATCAACACACCCAAGATGCATATTGTCATTATCTGTTGAAACATGCACAAATTCTATATTGTTTTAAACCAGATTTCCTTCAGTTTCTAAAACACACATGCTACAGTTTGACATAAAAAAGGTATTGGAAAAAAAACATTTGAAAATAGCAAAAAATAAATAAATTAAATAACAATAATAACAACAATAATAATAATAATAATAATAATAATAATAATAATAATAATAATAATAATGGTGTATTTTGTGAATCTCCTTATGAACATAACATACAGTATTTTGGAAGGGGTCAATTAAGGGGAAAAATTTGTTAAAATCATGTAACAATGTGATTTTAAACAATTGGTGTGAAGGTGATTTTAAATATTATTTGGTTCACAAGGAGTGTGAGGGGAGAGCTTTAGATTTTCAGGATGAAGGATGGAATGTCCAGTACCACTAGGTATGTCATTAAAAACTGACGAAATATTCTCAAACATGAATATTCCACTCAGGTGTGTCATATTATCATCAATGACTGCAGTGTGTGGGTGAATCACTGTTAGGATTTTCATGCCAGCAAGACTCCGTGCCAGTTTGGGTTCCCAAACATAATTTCGAACCATCAGGCATATTCACACCGGAAAACAACTGGTTCAGAACCTAAAGAGTTGGTCGTCAGCTGGAACCAAATAAAGTTGGTTCTTTATTGGAAGAAAAGTAGGCATGTCATTACACAGAGTGAGGATTTTACTTAAATACATTAAGAAATAATAAAACTAAAATATACTCAATTAGTGAGACTACAAAAAAATATGTCAAAAAGTCATGTTGTATGTGAAAATAACACAACATAATATGGTCTGCTGTTCACTGTGCTCCATCCACCATTAAGGATACATCCCTGATAAGAATCATTGAATTCCAAATGCAGGCTGGTTCACTACATGAAACCAAGTTTACAGGGAACCTGAATGGCTCCGGTTCAAGAACCACAGTTCTTGCGCTTTTCCACTAGTATCTGCTCGGCTCGCCCCAGCTCGCTTTGGAAGCGTTTCCATTAGTACCTGGTACCAGGTACTTTTTTAGTACCTGCTCGGCCGGGGTTCCAAGCGAGCTGAGTCGAG
>JAQQAE010007713.1:0-15682 GCA_029823295.1 Pseudamia nigra | reverse complement strand
CTCGTTGTCCGAGTGAAATTTTTTGCAGTTTTTTTCTTCGGTATCCGAATTTTTCGTTGTCAGAAGAGTTCGTTGTCCGAGATACCACTGTAACGGGCCGGGGCAATTTCCTGAGCCAATCCCTCACCCCTGGAAGGAAGTGTGCCACGGAAAGGGGCGCCGCAGCCGAGCCCCCGAAGCCCCCGAAGGCCCTCCATCAGCACACTGTACTTGCCCTATTCTCTTATTTATTTGTTTGTTTGTTTGTTTGTGGGTTTTTTTTGTTGGGGCGGGTGTTCATGTGTCTGTGCATATGTTTTATGTAGGAACTTCACTAGTGTATTGCATTTAAAATGTGGCACTTTGTTCCAGGCCAAGGCAGGAGAACCCAAGGGGGCAAGGTGTGAGCTCCAGGGCTCCAACCCGGCAGCTCCCCCTCCAGAAACGTCCCCCACCACACCCTGGGCCCACCTCGCCACAGCCGTCAAGAGTGAGAGTCCTGGCCAGAAGTCCACTCAACAGTTCACAAAATAAATACCATAAAATTCAGGGTATGAGCCAATAGTTTTTTCCTCCAGTTTGAACCCCGCGAATTAAAAGCTGCTGCGGCCAATCTATGACTGTTTTCTAGATAAGGAGCTTCAAGCTGCAAATGCAGACCAATGAAATTAGCAGTCATAAGTCACAGTGGACCAATGGAATTGCTCGAATTATTGTGAATCAAACGCACGCGTACTGAGTTCTTCAGATCAGTCATTTTGTGTTTCATGCACATACCCTCATCATGGAAAACATACGAAGAAATACATATGATGCAGCTTTCAAGTTAAAAGTGATGGACATGGCTGTGGAAGCAGGAAATAGAGCTGCAGCATCAATGAATCCAAGGTGAGACGTTGGAGACGGCAAAAACTGACTCAATGCAAAAAGACGACAAAATCTTTCAGAGGTATGAAAAACAGATGGCAATACAAATACAATAAAAATACAAAACAATGCACTCACGTTTTGGGTTCGCTCCTCTCCCACGGGTCCATTGGGTTCTTCATCTTGGGTGTCTGGGTTTGGGCGGCTTCAGCGTTGGGCAGGCCCGGATCCTTCCGGTCGTTGTCCGGGTCAGTCTCCTTGCTGTTGCTTGGCTGTTCGGTGGTGGTCCCGGCTTTCGTGGGGTCTCGCACAGCGCTTGGGGCGGGTACCTCCGTGGCGGGTGGTGGCGTGGCTCGCTCTCTTGCTGGGTGTGTCGTCCGGTGCTCCCACGCAGCTCGCGGTTTGTCTTCGGGCAGTCGTACCATTGATTCATTAATGTTGAATTCTCTCGCAGCTGCTCTATTCCCATGTTTGAAATCCGCTTCGTGAGCACGTCTCTGTGTCGCTTCGTACCGGTATCACTCCGCCAGGTTCACGATTACCGTAATTCTCCTACAAGTGGTGCGGCTTTGTAACTTACCAAAGTCGTACTAAAACATTTTGACAGATTTTTGAGCACTGTGTGCCATGTAAAATCGGTTGTAGGTGAGTAAGCACAACCAGAATTAAGCCATAGATTAGGCGCACTGCATTTTAAGGCGCGCTGTCAATTTTTGAGAAAATTAAAGGATTCCTAAAAATACGGTATTTAAAAGATAAAAAATCATTTGGTGTAACATTTTCCTGTGTGAATATCCCATGATACAAAGTGAAAATCAGCGGCTTAGAGTCAGACGCGGCTTATGTACGTTTTCTTCCTTAAATTTAGGGGGCGTGGCTTACGTTCAGGTGCGTTTTATCAGTCAGATTTTATGGTATATACTTCAAACTTATAAATAACCATCTACTAGTAAATAACATGAATGAGGAGGTAGAAGTAAAATAAAATAAATAGGTGAAAGAATGAAGGAGAACGTATGTCACAATAATAACAACTACTACAATTATGAAAATGTGAACTGTTGTAATAGTAATAACATAATCGTACTAACAGGAGCACACATACTAAATGACACCATAATCACAATAATAATATTTATAACAACAGTCGTCATAGTAATAAGCAGCTGATATATGTGGAGAAAGGAAAGAAGAATTAACAAAATAAAAAGTAGATGAAATAAAAATGAAGAAATTAATACAAAAAGAAAGTTGATAGGTGTTTATAGACTGTACGTCGCATCAGTCTGAATTTATTTTAAGTTTAAAATGGTTCAAAAATGGTTCAAAGAGGGCGGTATTTCATTTCTGTGAAGAGCGATGATTTTTGGCCCGGAGTAATTTTGATGATTGTTTTTTATTTCATTGATTGTTTAGTTCATTTTATTACCATTGATGAATGTAGTTTGTTAATTATTATTAATTTTCTTGTATTATTTTATCTCTTTATTCATCTTTATTCATCAGTTTTTATTGATTCATTAATATGTGTAAATGTATTTTGTTGTGTTAATTTTTTTCATTATTTTGTTGATTTTGTTGATTGTATTGTTAATTTTCTTATTTATTTTACAAGTTTCTGTTAATTTTTGCTTAGTTTTTAAATTATTTTATTATTTTTTGTAATTTGTATGCATTTATTTTGTCTTTTTTTCTTCATTTTCTTAATTATTTTGTTCATTTTGTTGACATTTTGTTTTTGCTTATTTTCTTGAGGACTTCATTCATTTTTGTTTGTTGACTTGCGTGGATTTTATTACTCATTTTGTTAATTTTTGTTGGTTATTTTGTTAATTTTCTT
Organism: Pseudamia nigra; assembly: GCA_029823295.1. Taxonomy (NCBI): domain Eukaryota; kingdom Metazoa; phylum Chordata; class Actinopteri; order Kurtiformes; family Apogonidae; genus Pseudamia; species Pseudamia nigra. The sequence goes on along the minus strand of JAQQAE010007713.1, from coordinate 12,996 downwards.
CATTGTTTTAGAACATCTTTATTCATTTTTTCCCTTTGTCATTAATTTGTTTACTTCTGTGCATTTAATTGATAATTTTGTTAATTTTTTAATGGCTTGTCTAATTTTGTTCACTGTTTTCAATCATTTTTTGCTTCACTTGTTCATTTTTGTTCATTGTCGCTATAAATTTCTTAATGTGTGTATCCATTGATCATTTTGTTCATGACCTTATTTTGCCATTTTTTGTTCATTCTCTGCATTTGGTCTGTTTTCTTGATTCATTTATTATTTTACTTGATTATTTTGTCTTTTTTTTCTTGATTATTTCATTCATTTTGCAGATTATTTTCTGATTTTTGTTGATCTGTATGCAATTAGTTGAATATTTTTGTTCGTTCTCATGATTATTTTGTAAATCTTGTTCATCGTATTCCTTTTCTCTGTGTTTTTTTGGTCCTGCTCATTCAGACACAAACTACAATGTCGGTCAGAGACAAACGCATAAAAAGAAAAGCGATAAGGTAAATGGTGAATTAAACAACGATCAGGTTAGATTTCAGTTAGATGTGCAGCCGTACGAGCTGAGCATGTCAACAAGGGAGTAGAGCATACCCAAGATAAACACTGCTGTTTGCAGAGGGATGATGGGAAAAGCTCAGTGTGTAAATGGTCGCCGTAGCAACTGTCGCCAACATGGCAGTGTCTGTTACAAACCAGCGATGAACCTACAGCCGCTACAGTATTTTGTGATCATTCATGGTTTATTTTGTGTTTTTGTTCATTACTTTTCATTTGGTTTTTTGTTTTTGTTCAGCGTTTTAAACACTGTCTGTAGTGTGTAGTGTGTAGTGTAGTGTAGTGTGTAGTGTGTAGTGTACAACCCCAACTAAAAAAACTGTTGGAGTGCTGAATAAAATGCTAATACAAACAGAATACAATGATGTACAAACCTCATAAACACATATTTTATTCCCAGTAGAACAAAAATAACATATCAGATGCTGAAACTGAGACATTTGACCATTTCATGGAAAATATTAACTCATTTTCTATTTGATGGCAGCAACACATCTCAACAATGTTGAACCGGGGGCAACAAAAGCCTGGAAAAGTAACGGACACAAATCAAAACCAACTGGAGGAGCATTCGACAACTAACTAGGTTAACTGGTACCAGGCCAGTAACATGACTGGGTATAAAAGGAGCGTTTTAGAGAGACAGAGCCTCTCACATGTAAAAATGAACTCAAACTGGACAAACTGTGTCTAAAATTGTGGAACAATTTCATAAAAATGTTCCTCAATGTAAAACTGTTGAGACTTTCAAGATCCACCATCTACAGTGTATAATATCATCAGAAGATTCAGAGAACCAGGAGAAGGTCAAAGCTGAAAAGTGGATGCTGATGATCTTGGGGCCCTCAGGCGGAACTGCATTTAAAACAGACATGATTCCCTACTGGAAATCAGTGCATGGGCTCAGGAACACGTCCACAAATCACTGTCTGTGGACACAGTTCAATCCACAAACACAAGTTAAGCCGGCCACACTCGGAGAAACACGACTTAACTCATCTCAACTCAACTCAACTGGAAATGGGCTTGATGTGCGGCGGTTCCTGACCCAGATTTTTCAGTCTTGACAATGTCCTGACATGTTGAATCGCCAGGACAATGTGCAACGGTCACGACTTCGACTTTGCGACTTTTATCATTGGTGGACGTGTGTCACAACCAGACACAATGCAATCAATGTTTACTGTCAATAGATGGCGGCAGTTCCCAGGCGTGTGTCGTGGTGTCAATCTGCAGCTGTGTGCGAGGTTCCTCCAATCATGACATACTTCTCTATGTGCTTTAAAGCTGTATCATGTAAACATCTGGAACAAACGCCATTTAAAATGATCTGTGGACTAAAGAAGAGAGGGACCATCCAGCTTGTTGTCAGCAGACAGTTCAAAAGTCTGCATCTCTGATGGTATGGGGGTGCATTAGTGCCTATGGTGAGGGCAGCTTACGCATCTGGAAAGGCTCCAGAGAGATTTAAGATCAACATATGCTTCATCCAGACAACGTCAGTTTCAGGGAAGGCCTTGAAAATTTCAGCAAGACGATGCTAAACCACATACTGCATCATCACAACAGCATGGCTTCACAGGAGAAGAGTCCAGGTGCTGAACTGACCTGCCTGCAGCGCATATCTTTTACCAACAGAAGACATGTGGTACATCATGAAATGAAAAATCTGGCCATGAAGGCCCAGGACTGTTGAGCAGCTAGAATCCTGCATCTGACGAGACTGAGACAACATTCATCTCTTGAAACTCCAGCAGCTGCTCTCTTCACTTCCAGACATTTACATGATGTGTTGCTGCCATCAAATATACAACAAGCTGATATTTTCCATGAAATGGCAAAACGGCTGAGTTTCACAATCTGATGTGGTTTATGTTCTACTGGGGATAAAATATTCATTCATGAAATTTGAAAATCATTGTATCCTGTTTGTATTTACATGTTACACAGTATCCCAACTTTTTTTGGAGATGGGGTTGTAGCGTGTGGTGCAGTGTTGCGCTGTGGTGACTTTGTGTGTCATCCGGTGGCATGTGTTCTGGGTAGTTGTGGTTACGTGGACGATCAGTCCTCTGAATCATCTCATCCTCATCACACACAGATACGAACGAGGTCTGCATCTGAAACCTGTTATGACAATATTTAAAAGGTCACCAGTGATTCTATCAATTCCTTGAAATCAGACTGGATGAAAAAACTCCTTTTAATGACACATATTCATTGCAATTTTAAGTTTGTTTTATGCATTTCCTGATTAATGTTTTCACTTCCGTTCATCACTTTGATCATTTTTCTTAATTATTTTGTCAACTCATATCAGTTGTGTACATTTTTTTGAATTGTTTCTCAATGTTCCTGTTTAAAATGTAAGGTTTTAGTAATTTTGTTGATAATTTTGTTCAGTTTTTGTTAATTGTCCTCATTAATTTGTCCGTTTGTGCACGTTTTGATGATTATTTTCTTCACTTTGTCGATCATTTGTGTTCATTTTCTTCATTATTTTGTCCACTTCACAGTTTCTCAACATTTTGTTCATTTTCCTGCATTTCACTGATTGTTTTTAACATCACAGCCTGTCTGAGTATTGTTCCTGACCACGTCCAGGGGGACACATTTATTAACAGACCGGGGGTCCGACCCAAAACTAGAAAGATAGAATGATTTAATGATGCATCTTTAACTTTTCTGTAACTAAACACGCAGATTTTGTTTTTACATCAGTAGCTTTTATTCCATAGTTATTAGATCTGACTGTGGCCGATAAACACGATGAGTTCCAGGAAAATCAGTCCAGGTACTTTTATTTGGATCTTGAATAAAAAAACAAGAAAAAAAACCAAAAATAAAACAATGGCAAAATAAAACATGACATTTTTACTCTATATAGTTTTTTTTTTTAATTTATTATTTTTTTATTTTATTATTGGAAGCAAATTATTGTCTTTATTGGGTCTCAACAGTAAACATTAAATACATAAAATAATGTAAAAAATGACACTTTTAATTAATTGATTGATTTATTTGATTAGTTTAATTTATTTTATTTATAATATTTTTGAAGCCAATTTTGTTTTTTTGTGGGGTTTTGAACGAAACATGTTTGAAAATTGGAAGATAAAAAAATAATCGCAGAAAAAGATAAAACAATGGCAAAGTAAAAAAATTGTATTTTTACTTTATTTTAAATGTGTATGTATTATTATTTTATCTCTACAGAATGTGAATGTGGCAAAAAAATATTAATTAATTTGTGTCTGTTGTATTTACTTGTTTTAGAGTTTTATTTATTTATTTAATTTCATTGACTTTTTGAATCCAATTTTCTTTCTTTTTTTTGGTTTTTGAATTCAAAAATGTGTGAAAATTGTAAGATTAAAAAAAATGGTACATTGAATGTATTATTTATTTATTTACCTTTTTATGTTATTGAAGGTTTTATGCATTTCTTTCATTCTATTTTATTTAATTTTCAAGCCAATTTTCTGTTTTGGATCTTGCACCAAACAATAGAGGTGAAGAAATAATGAATGGAAAACAGAATAATGAAAAAAACTTTTTTTTATTGTATTAATTTATCGTTTTTTAATCTTTATTTTTGCTTGAATTTAGTCTAATTTTGGTCTTATACCATAATGTTTGAAATGCAGGGGGTAAAAACTTGAATAAAAAGTCCCAACCGGAGCCAAACAGCGGCTCAGAACTGGTCCAGTCCACCTTAAAAGCCTCCGTGTCTCCACTTCATACACGTTTCCTGAAAACGCCCCACACCGAGAAAAAGTCAGAAACCCACCGAGAGCCTGTGGGTCATCAGAAGCAGACTTTGTCTCTCCGCACACGGCCTGAACCGAACCGAACCCTCCGCTGTCCGGGTCTTCGCAGCTCCACCGGACCAAGGTCAGCCTCTGTGACCGCCGACGGCAGCTGTCAGCGCCGCCGCTGAGCTGAGAGGGGGTGCTGATCTCCGGCACCGGATTCGGACTCACTGGTGGAGTAAAACCCGGAGCAGCTACCGAACCCACCAACATAGAGTAAAAGCGGAGTCCTGGAGGATTTAATGAACCGGATTCGGTCCAACAGGAGCCTAGTTTGTGAACTTTAAACTTCGTGGCACCATGTCGGGGAATCTGGTAACCTACGCCAACAAGAAGAGGAAGAAACCCGTGCCCAAAGTGTGAGTAGGAGCCCAGATCCGCGGAATTCGGGCCTAAATTTCAGATTATCGCGGTTCAAACCGTGTGCACGTATTTAAACTGCAGCGCTTAAATGAGTAAGAAGTGCTAGAAATGTGCCAAAAAAGCGTCGTCTACGTAGCGTTTTGCCTTGAAAAGTTGTTACAGGTTTATTTAAAAAACCCCAAGTCAATCCAGTGTTTAGACAGTGACCAAAAAAAAAAAAAAACCGCCATTTCAGTGGCCTTGTCTTTGTTCAGTGCAGAAATCAGTGTTCAAACAGTACGTAAAAGCCAAAAAACACTGATTAAGTTACCTTTCGACACTTTTAAAGGTTACTGTGCCTCAATCTGTACAGTGTTGGTCGTGTTTTAAGTTGTTTTGTGTGGGTCAAAGCCAAAACCAGACCAAAAAATGTGGGCTTTGTTTTCCTTCCTGTACAGTTGTTGAAGAGCGTAGACATGGAATATGAAGCTTTAAGTCATTTAAATGACAATCCAGTGCTCGAATAGCGACTAAAAGCCTAGAAAGGGGGGGTTTTGTGTCTTCTTTAAAGGTTATTATGGGTTAAACTGTGCACAGATGTACAATTGAGGTTTGCGGTGGAGAAGTCAGTGCTCCTGTAGTGAAATAAAACTAAAAAAACGAACGCTTATTTAACGGTTATTACACTTGCGAACGTGTAATATGACGTTTAAAGTCAAAATTTGAGCCATTTCAGCGGCCTCTTGTCTTTGTTCGCCTGTGTTTAAAGGTTACTGTGCCACAAAGTTCACATAAATACCTGAAATCTTTATGTAAAGTTATTCGAAACCAGTGCTCAAACAGTGAGTCAAAGACAAAAACACAGCTTAAGTTACTTCTGTCCACAGTTTTAAAAGTTTTCATGGGTCAGTCTGTGAGCAAGAGGTTAATGTACAAGTCAGTGCTTTCAAAGTGAGTTAAAGCAAAAAAAAGTGGCCTTTTCTGTCTTTATGCACCTTTTCTATACATTCATTTTAAGGCTATTTCAAGTATAGATGTGTAATATGAAGTTTTAGGTCAGAATCTGGTGCTCAAACGCTGACTTAAAGCCAAAAAAAGCATATTTTAAGCCCTTATGTACCGTTATATACAGTCAGACATGTAATATGCAGTTTTAAAGTGAATCCAGTGCTGAAACACTGAGTTAAAGCCAAAAAGCGAGTCATTTAAGTGGCATTTTTGTCTTGCTTTTACGTTATTATGCTTCAAAGTGTGGACATTGTTTTGAAATTTTAAGCTATTTAGACAAAAAAACAGGCCACAAAATCTGAGTAAAAACATTCTTTAAGTAGCTTTTCTTTGGTCAGACAGTGAGTTAAAGCAAAAAAAAACATCCTTTTAGTGGCCTTTCACATCATCAGGTACATTTATAGACACTTATTTTAAGACTATGACAACTGTAGACATGTAATATGAAGTTTTAAAGCATTCAAGAGAGAACCCAGGCCTCAAAATGCGAGTAAAAGCCGTATTTGAGTCGTTTAAGTGGCATTTTGTGTCTTGTTTTAAGGTTGTTATGGGCCAAACTGTGCACAAATGTACAAGCCAAGTTTTTAGTGTAGAAGTCAACGCTCCAGTAGTGGGTAAAAGCCAAAAAAAGTGTCATTCAAGTGGCCTTTTGTGCTTTGATGTGCCTTCCTATAGGTTTATGTTAGGATTATCACAACTGTAGACAAGTAATATGAAGTTTTAATGCATTTGAAAGAGAGTCTAGGCCTCAAAAAGCATTGTTTAAGTAGCCTTTCTTTTTAGATTTTCAGGTTATTAAGGGTCAAACTGTGCACAAATGTGCAAATCAAGTTTTTAGTGTAGAAGCCAGTGCTCGAACACTGAGTTAAAGCCAAAAAAGCATAACATAAGACTTTATGTACCGTTATATACACCCAGACATGTAATATGAAGTTTTAAAGTGAATCCGGTGCTCAAACAGTGAGTTAAAGCCAAAAAGTGAGTCATGTAAGTGGCATTTTGTGTCTTGTTATTAAGCTTCAAACATGGATTTGAAGTTTTCAGCAAAGTTATTTTAAAGAGAAACCAGGCCTCAAAATGTGAGTAAAAACATTAAGTACGGTAGCCCCAACAGTGAGTTAAAGCCCAAAAAAAGCATCCTTTAAATGGCTTTTTACAGCATCATGTACCACACATATTTTAAGACTATTACAACTGTAGACATGTAATATGAAGTTTTAAGGCATTTAAAAGAAAATACAGTACTCAAACAGGGGGTAAAAAGCCAAATTTGAGTCCTTTTAAGTGAGCTTTTGTGCCTTGTTTTAAGGTTATTATGGGACAAACTGTGCACAAATGTACAAGTCATGTTTGTGTTGGAGAAGTCAATGCTCTAATACTTGGTAAAAGCCAAACAAAAAGTTATTTAAGTGGCCTCTTGCAGCTTTGTTTAGCTGTATGTTAAGATTGTTATGCCTCAAACTGCACATAAGTATCTGACACCTTATGTCACATTAGTTTAAACCAGAAATGGTGAGTAAAAGCCAAAAAAGTGTCATTTAAGTGGCCTTTTAAGGTTATTATGGGTCAAACTGTGGACATGTGCACCTGTCAAGTTATTTAACACAGAAGCCAAAGCTGAACCTGTATGTAAAAGCCTAAAAAAAGCATTGTTGAAGTGGCTTTTTGCATCTTTATTTGTGTTTGTTTCTGTCTTGCACACTCTCTTCTGAGGCCGCTATGTTTCAAACGGTAGATCGGTATTTAAAGTTTTAAGTAAAGTAAATTTAAAGAGAAACCAGTGCTCAAACATGAGTAAAAAAAAAACCCAAAGAAACATTTAGTTACATTTCTATGTGGTTATTATGCTTCAAACTAGATATGTATTCTTTTGGAGATGCCAATGGTAAAACTGTTGATAAATTTTTTAAAAAGGCATTGCATAAGTGACCTTTGCCTACACTTCTAAGGTTATTATGGGTCAAACTGTGGCGATGTGTTGAGTAAAAGACAAAAAGTATTACAGTATTTGAAATGGTCTGGGGCATTCATTTGACCACAGAACAGTTTAAAATTGTGTCTCAGATCATTTTAAATGATCTTTGTTCCAGAGCAGACGGTGGTGTTTCTGGATTGTGTTCACATATGTCTTCTTTTTACATGATGCATCTTTAACTTGTGTTTGTGGATTGAACTGTGTCCACAGACAGTGATTTGTGGACGTGTTCCTGAGCCCATGCACTGATTTCCAGTAGAGAATCATGTCTGTTTTAAATGCAGTTCCGCCTGAGGGCCCCAAGCATCCAGTTTTGAGCTTTGACCTTATTCCTGGTTCTCTGAATCTGAATCACACCTGTTAGTCCGGTACAGTAGTACCGGACACGGTTCTTTAGTCCGAACCAAAACACACTTGTCCGCTTTCACACTAGCCCAAACGAAGCGAACTTGCAGGTGTTCCAGACTCCGGTCCGCTTTAAGTGGACTAAATGCTATAGGTGTAAAGGCACACTAAAATTCTCCATTTATACCCAGTCATGTTACTGGCCTGGTACCAGTTAACCTAGTTAGTTGTCAAATGCTCCTCCAGTTGGTTTTGATTTCCACCAGTTACTTTTCCAGGCTTTTGTTGCCCCTGGTCCAACTTTATTGAGATGTGTTGCCATTAATTTGAAAACAAGTTAATATTTTCCATGAAATGGTCAAATGTCTCAGTTTCAGCATCTGATGTGTTTAAGTTCTATTGGGAATAAAATATGTGTATATGAGATTTGCACGTCATTGTATGCTGTCTATATTTACATTTTATTTACATCCCAATTTTTTTGGAATTGGGGTTGAATTTGAAATGTTAACATAAGTACAGTAATTTAAAACGTTGTTCATATGACCTTTGTACATGCTTTAACCTGACTTAAATTAACAGTTTAAGTCAGGTTATTTAGTACCACTCCTTGATCGTAGTGGGGGGGTTTGAAGTGCCCTATGTTGTCGGGGGCCATTTGCACCTGGTAGGGTCTCCCAAGGCAACAGGTCAGACTAAAGGCCCATTTCTACTCTACGCTAAGTACGTATACAGATGCAGAGGGGGCATTCCCTCCGGTCTCAGTTAGCATCACGTTACAAGTTTGGTCCATTTTCGAGGGGGTTATGGATCCGTCCCTAACGTAGAAAACGGTGCAGTGCCACCGGCAACTGTGGGGGCGCTCTAGCGCAGTACAGCTCACGAAAGAATAGAAGAACAGAACGCAACATAAAACGCTGGGAGATTAACAGAAATGGTTCAACTTTTTGAGGAGAGGTTATACCATAGACTGTATATATTAGTGACATCTCGGAGGCAAAAACAGGATGCATCCATATTCATACGAACGGCGTACGACGTAGGGGAAGCGAACTAACTGCAAGCCTTCGAACGCGCTACTTCACTCAGCAGTGTTAAATAAAGTCATATTACAGTGTCGGTAGTGTAAACACTTGCCATCAACTGCAGTCGAGTGTATCTCAGGTAAAGCTATTTCCGTATTTTTCGCACTATAAGGCGCATCGGATTATAAGGCGCACCCTCAAAAAAAGGATCAATTTTTGGTTTTTTTCTATACATAAGGCGCACCAGATTATAAGGCGCATTACGCAACACAAAACTTAGATAAGTCAAACTTTGTTAAAAATTAAAAATATTATAAATTAAACATTTATTCAAGGCTTTCCACAATAACAAAAAGTCATACTAAAGCATTTTGACAGATTTTTGAGCGGTGTGTACCACATACTGACTTCGAACCGATTTTACCGTAAGCACAAACCAGGAAAAATCCATACATAAGGCGCACTGGTTTATAAGGCGCACCTTCGATTTTTGAGAAAATGAAAGGATTTTAAGTTCGCCTTATAGTCCGAAAAATACGGTAAATTGAAGATACGAAGTTCTGGAGACACTAGTTACCATAGCAACATGTATTGTTGGATCATTTGCCGTAATATCTCAATAACGGAACAAAAAGTTAAAGATGGACCCGATCTCTTATTAGAGGGAACAAATATAATATTTGAGAGCATAAAGACTCATGACAAAAAATTTTTAGCTTCGTATTTTCAGACCGAATCCATTGTAACTAAACAGTAGAGGACAGTCTGACTCCACACTGCCCACTAGTGGATGTATTGTGTACATCCACGCCAACGTACAGTACGCGTTGGAGTATAAATGCGAGCAACGTTTGATACACAACACACTTACGATTCAGAAGACCCTTCTGATGAAGAATTTCCTGTGGGCCCCCCACCCGCAGGAAGGGTCGGAAGGGTCCAGTGCTGTGTGGTTTGTCTTAGTGGTTCAATCCCTGGTTGCCAAAGCTAGCTCCAACTGGGAGGAGTCCCAGGACACGCTGGAGGGACTGTCTCGGCTGGCCTGGGGGACACCCCCTTCCCCCTTGAGGAGCTGGAGGAGGTGACTGGGGAGAAGGAAGTCTGGGCTTCTCTGCTCAGGCTGCTGCCCCCATGACCCTGACCCAGATAGGATGATGGATGGATGGATATTTAGTACCCAGGGCTCAAAACTATTCCTTTGTTTTGATGTTATTATGCCTCAGTCTGTAGATCTGCAAAGTTTTTAATCAAATAGTTTAGCATAGAAGCTAATCTAGTCAAAATGGTGTAAAACTCCACGAAGTGTCATTTTCTATCTTTGCCTACCTTCTCATTTGAAGGTTATGATGTTTCATATTGTACTTTACATATTTGACATTTTAAGATAAGTCATTCAAAAAAGAAGCTAGTGCTCAAATAAGGAGAAAAAGAAACCAAAAATGTTGAAGCGACCTTTGTACACACTTGTTTTAAGGTCATTATGTGTCAACTTGTGGACGTGGGCACAGGAGTTAAAGCCAAAGCCATGTCATCAAAGTGGCTTTTTCTTTCTTCATGTATTCTACAGGCTTCAGCAGTTGAGACACGCTTAATAATTGTACCATATTTTTCTATGTGGATTATTATTATTATTATTATTAAATGTCTAAATGGTTCGAGTCAGTCTAGAGCTGCATTTAACAAAATTTAAGTCACTCATTTTCTGTTTTTTTGTGGACAGTGTGTTCATTTTCCAGATTGTTTTGGTCACTTTTGTTCATTGTCTTGATAATTTTGTTACTTTTTTTCTTAATTTCTTTTACATTTAACCGGTAAAAACATAAATGAAATTCACGGTTATGTGGCTTTTTGTTCTAAAGACTCTGAATTTTTTTTTTTTTTTTTTTGGGTCATGAACCAAAACTGTTAGAAAACCGGGACACTAAATTCAACATTTTAAAAAAATCTACTAAAAACTCTTAATTATTACGCGTGTATGATAATTTTGCTCTAAATACAGTCATTTTAAGCCACTGGTTTAAGCTTATTATGCATCAAATTGTTGACATGCATTTGATATTTTAAATCCACTTAAATCTGCAAATAATGGCAGAAAACCCTGATTGAACTGGATTAAATGGGGGGGGGTGTAAACAAATGTAAACTTCTTAACCTGGTGGAAGCATAAATCACATCAGGGAGAAGTATGTAGAAGTATTTAGAAGCAGGAAAAGTAAGAACTGCAAGTGAAAATGCACAAATGGCCCCTCGGAACATTTTAATGTTGTGAAAAGGGAACTAGATGCGACGCATGTTCAACTAGGATGATGGCGTAACATCCTGTTGATATAGGAAAAGTAACAAGTAAGTGCAAGGTGCAAAGAAATGCAGGCTGAGTGGAGTGAGAAGTGCAGCGTTTCCATCTGAAATGTGAAGGAGCAGCGGTATAACGCAAAGAAAAAATGGGCTAAAACCACGTTTAAGTGCAGTAGGAGTGAGTTTTTTGAAGCTCGTACGACTAGGATCGTGTCTCTTTGCATCTGAAATGTAGTGAAGCAGGAGGATTAAGCAAAGTCTAATAAGAGCCAGGTTTTGCAGCTCGTACGACTAGGATGATGTCTCGCAATTGCGTCATATTCTGTTCACATGGGAAAAGTAGGAAGTGGCTGCAGGTGAGAAAGAAACACAGGCCGAATTGAGTCCAGAGTGCATTATTAAGGAGCAGGACTGTAACATAACAAGTAGCTGCAAGTGGTAGGTAATAACTGCACTTATGTTTTTGAAGCTTATATGACTAGGTTTATGTCATATCCAGACCAATTGGAGTCCAAAGTGCAATAATTCTGTCTGAAATAGAATGTAGCAAAAGTATAAAGCAACGTAAATGGGCCAAAACCATGCACAAGTAAAGTAGAAGGCCAATTTTTTTTTTACTCCTGTGCCACTAGGATGATGTGTTACAATTGTGTCATATTCTGTTTACATAGAAAAAGTAACACGTAGCTGCACGTGGCAAAGAAATGCATGCTGAGCTGAGCCAAAGGTGCAGTGATTGTGTTTGAAATGTACCGTAGCAAAAGTGTAAAGCAAAGTAAAATGGGCTAAAACAGTCGAGGATCATGTCGATTCCCATCTGAAATGTAGTGAAGCGGCAGTGTAAAGCAAAGTAAAACGGGCTGAACCATGTTTAAACGTTTGATTAAGTACAGTAGAAGCCAGCTTTGAATCTTGTGCAACGGGGAGGATGGTGTCATATTCTGTTTGCATCAGAAAAGTAACAAGTAGCTGCAAGTGGCAAAGAAAAACAGTCCAAACTGAGTCAAATGTGCATTATTTCTGACTGAAATGTGAAGAAGAAGGAGCATAAAGCGAAGCAAAACGGGCTCAAACCTTGTTTAAGAACATTAGGAGCCAATTTTTGGAACTGGCACAACGTGGATGATGTCTGGTCTTGATTGGGTCTTGATAAATGTCGTTCTAGTGGAGTAAAAAGTGGAATATTTCCATCTGTAATGCAATGGAGTAGTAATATACAGCAGCATAAAATGGAAACGCATCAGAAATAGTGTACAAAAAAAAATCATCAAACAAGAGCAAAATGTCAAAGCAAATGAAGGAAAAATGTCTCCAAAATCAACAAGGCAATTCACAAATTGATCCAAAAGTGCATTAAAGAATCAAGAAAGGGATTATTTTTTAGTCACTTTTTAGAGCTTGTACATCTGGAACTGGAACATAATCGTCCTATAAAGTAGCAGGTAAAAGACGTAGCCCTGGTGGAGAAAAAAGTACAATGTTTCCATGTGAAATGTACTTAAGCAGAGGCATAAAGCAACATAAATTGGAAATACTTCACGTACACTGGACTATGGACCATGTCCATCCATCCATCCATCTTCTACCGCTTATCCGTGGGGTCGGGTCGCGGGGGCAGCAGCTTGAGCAGGGAGTC
>JAQQAE010007712.1:0-15682 GCA_029823295.1 Pseudamia nigra | reverse complement strand
AGACATTGCAGAAGCTTATTGAATCAATGCCACAGCAAATGTGTGTCGTAATCAAAGCTAAAGGCGTCCAACAAAATTTTATGCTCCCTAACAAACTGAAGCCTTTTTTTTCTGATTAGCCGCACTGATAAGTTATTTTCTTAAGGCTACACAGCTGTTTAGTCCCAATCCCTCGAGCTGCCTTTGCATTGTGTGTGTGGAAATGCTTTTACTTTCACTATTCTACTGTTGTTTTTTTTTACAATTTGATTTCACCACACATTTAAGTGATTACCGGTCATGATCCAGATTTTTTTTCCAACCACATTTTTTCTTCAAAAGATAATGGTTCACCACTATCCTTATATCACTTGTTGCCAGCTGAAACATAATCACCTATGCAGAAATGATCCAACGGGAGGTTCGTACCTATTTGCTTAGTTAAATCCAGGTGGTGACCTTTTTTTTGGCCAGTGTATTTTAGATTGTCCAGAGTAGATACATTTAACTTTGATGACAGCTATGTACACTCATATCATCCTCTCATCACATAAAGTAGTCACCTGGAACTGGTCATTTTGTAATGTGCTTTAGACCACCAGTTGTCTTGTGCAGAGGAAGTGTGGATACAGACAGAGTCAATAGCCCTGAGTCAAATGCTACTACAGCTACTGTCCAAATTCATATTGTCACAAAAAACACTTAAGTAAAATGAAAAGCTAGCCTATCATGACTTGAAGAATTCAAAGCCAGTCATTGATGAAAAGTCTCAAGGACTTCAGTACTACGTATGTGCAGTCGTCAGTACTATCAAATGGTATGATGAACCCGCCTCTCAAGGACTGTAAACTTCAGACTGGTAGTGTCCCTGTATGACTATACTGTATTTCCGAGGGACAGTAAAGCTCGAACACTGACAAACTGAGAACAACTAATATACGATTTCCCCTTATGTTTTTTTTTTTCCAAATCAAAGCGTATTCCAGCTGGTAGAACGTCCAACCTCGGTAACTTTGCCTGCCGAGACATGCTTTGGCAAAGATGCCAGTGTGGTTTGTTCTGCTTCTATACATAGCCTGCCAGTCTATTATCAGAGTGGAAGAGGTACAACTATGCTGATCCATTCACCTGCCTCTGCCATTCCCCTGCACACAGGTCCGTCTAAAAAAACGGTGACGTTAACAGCAATTTTAACAGAAAACCGAACAAAAAAAAACATGAGCTACAGCAGCTCCTCTTGGGGTTGGAACTAATAATTTTGTTAGTTTCATTCTCAATCTACAAAGCACAATTTTGATCAGGCGGTGCCAAATGTTGCAGATGAAATTCAGTTTGTACCACCTGATAAAATGAACATCTACGACCCTTATGTGTGCAGGAAAATCACACCAACATTTGAATGTAAAGCGGCATTGCTCTTTAAACCCCGTTTCATCACCAGATGCTGCGAGATATCTGACACCAGGATTATGACGTGCTCCGTTTTCAGCCGCTACTGTTGTATATCGACTGTAATGTTTTAAAATAGAGGACCAGACAGAACTGACGTCACACAAACCTGGAAATGAGACAGGCTCAAAGCACAATTCTGGAGCGTATCGGTCGTGCCGGTGGAACAAATGAATCAGACAACACTTATAGACGCGCTAAAGTTCACATAAACCCAACATCAACACGTATCTATTTGTAGTGGAGTGACATGGCTGGAGCGTCTGAAACAAAGGTTGTTTTCTAAGAATCACTTGTCTATCACAAAGGCCTTTGCCCTGTCAGTTTTGTTGCAACACACTGTACATATAGTACTACAGAACATGCATGTACAGATGGAGAAATTTATCACACTTGATGTTCATCTGTAAATTCCATCAACAATCTTAAAGATTTAATTTCTTCATCTTCTTTATCTATGTCAACTACCAATACAGAGAGGGATCCTAGTCGCACAATTAACTCCTCAAAACTATTATCATGTTTATAGTCAGCTTCATGTGTGCCTGTGTTTGTGCTTATGTTGATTGTAAATGTGGCTTGTAAATATGGATGTCACCAGACTGCAAAACAAATCTACCTACGGGTACAAATAAAGTAACCTGAACCTGAGCCTAGACGTAGTTGTTAATAACTATGCAGCCTCACCACGTTCAACACTAGATACTGTCGCTCCCGTGAAGAAAAAATTAGTGACACAGAGGGTGAGAGCACCATGGCGTTGTTCTAAACCAATACAAATTACAAATGATAAAAAACCCTCCCTTTGGCCAAAAATACATATTACTCTTCGTTAATTGAAGATAATAGAAACAACCCTAGATTTCTCTTTAGCACAGTTGCCAGATTAACAAAAAGCCATAGTTCTTTTAAAACCAATATTCCCTCAATTCTGTCCCCTGATGACTTCATGCAGTTTTTCCACAAATAACGACTATTAGAGAACAAATCTGCAGTACCTCCCCATCGTCTCCCATAGTTACATCTAACACAGTATCTGCAGAGCCCCCTACTCTTATACACTTAGACTCCTTCTCATGTATCAATCTGTTACAACTAACTAAAATAATCAACTCAGCAAAACCCTCCACTTGTCTGTTAGACCCCATCCCAACTAAACTATTTGAAGATGTCAGTCCCTTGATTGACAGTGCTATACTGAATCTGATAAACCAGTCTCTGTCATTAGGCTTTAAAACCGCTATGATAAAGCCCATCCTTAAAAAGATTAATACTGACCCAGGTGAACTAGTTAACTATAGACCCATCTCTAACCTGCCATTTGTAGCTAAAGTCCCTAAAAAAAACTGTTGCTAAACAACTAAAGTAGCATTTACAAAGAAATAATCTGTTCGAAGAATTTCAGACAGGGTTTAGAGAACACCACAGCACAGAAACTGCACTGGTGAAAGTTATTAATGATATTGTATTAGCTTCAGATAATTGACTATTTTCAGTACTTGTACTTTTGGATCTTAGTGCTGATTTCAACACTATCGACCATGAAATTCTGTTACACAGATTAGAACACTGTATTGGGATAAAGGGTACCGTGCTAAATTTGTTTCAGTCTTACTTCACACAAAGATTTCAATTTGTGCGCATAAATGATCAGTCATCCACTCAATCTAAAGTTGATTATGGCGTTCCGCAAGGTTCACTACTAGGTCCAATACTTTTTACACTTTACATGCTGCCCTTGGGTGACATCATAAGAAAGCATGGCCTAGGTTTTCATTGTTATGCTGATGACACACAGCTGTATCTATCCATGAAACCGGATGAATTAAATACTACTTCAACAAAATTCCCTGCTTGTCTCAAAGACATCAAGGCCTGGATGACTTCTAACTTTCTCCTGCTGAACAAAAATAAAACCGAAGTCATTATTCTTGGCCCAAGGAATCTAAGAAGTACCCTCCCTAGTGACTTCCTTAACACAGATAACATTCCAGTAGATCTAGGTACAGTTGTGAGGAACTTGGGCGGTGATTGTGGATCAGGACTTATTCTTCAGTTTTCATACAAAACAAATGTCCAGAACTGCCTACTTTCATCTCCGTAATATTACCAAAATTAGGAATGTCTTGCTCCAAGGAGACACAGAAAAATTAATCCATGCATTTGCCACATCTAGGCTGGATTATGGTAACTCACTATTGGGAGGATGGATCCAAATAAAGACATAAAAAGTCTCCAACTGATCCTAAATGCTGCAGCACGAGTTTTAACTGAAGTCAGAATGAGGGATCATATTCCTCCAATACTAGTTTCTTTTCATTGGCTGCCTGTAAAGTCTAGAATCGAATTTAAAATCCTCCTCTTAACTTATAAAGCCCTGAACAATAAGGCTCCATTCTATATCAAAGACCTTATTTTTCCCTACAAACCAGTCAGAACTCTCCGCTCTCAGAGTGCAGGTTCACTTGTGGTTCCTAGAATCTCTAAAACTAGACAAAGAAGCAGAGCCTTCAGTTACCAACCTCCTCTCCTGTGGAATCAATTTCCAATATGGGTCCGGGATGCAGACACACTCTGTGCCTAGAAAACTAGGCTTAAAACTTTCCTTTCTGACAAAGCATGTAGTTAAGTCTAGGTCAGGAAAACCCTTAATCATCCCTTAGTTCTAGCTCTTAGTTCAGTTCTAGGCTGCGGGGGACAGTGATGCACTTTTTTTGAGTTTTGCTTTCAACCTCTCTCTATAAATCTCCTCGCTTCCTCTCACTCTCTCCCACCATCTCATTTCTTCCCTCTCTCGTCTTCCCTGTAGTTTTGTGCTTCCTCCCTCGGCCCTAAGTCGCTAGGTCTCCTGATGTCCTTGCTGTATGTTTGCTGGTTCTGGACCGGTCCAATGTCCCAGTATCTGTGTTGTTTGTTATTCTATCTCTGCTCTTTTCTTTTGTCTCTCCTCTGTCCACTAATCCCTAGCGGTCGAGGCAGATGGCCGCCTACCCTGATTCGCTGGTTTTGCTGGAGGTTTTTCTCTTCGCTTCTCTAACTCTGTTAAAGGAAGTTTTTCCTCCCCCCTCGCCCTTGGCTTGCTCGCGGTGGTTCTGTTGGGTTTATTCTCTGTCTTGAGGTCTTGGCCTCGAATTGTGAAGCACCTAGAGATAATCAGTGATTGTGATTGACGCTATACAAATAAAATTGAATTGAATTGATAGCCAAAGGTGAAATGTGTAGAATTTCGAGGGATCTGTTTGCCAATGCCATGTTTCGGTATGGATTCAACCAACACTTACAGACGCGCTAGAGTTCACATAAACACAACATCAGCACACATCTATTCGTGGTGGAGTGACATGGCTGGAACATCTGAAACAAAGGTTGTTTTCTAAGAATCACTCGTCTATCAGAATGGCCTTTGCCCTGTCAGTTTTGTCGCAACACACTGTACATACAGTGCTACAACCATGTACAGAAAGAGATAATTTTATTTCCATGGTTGATAGCCGAAGGTGAAATGTGTAGGATTTCGAGGGATCTGTTTGCAGAATTTGAACGGAATATGCAGAAGCAGAATTGGACTCAGGGGTGCAGTCAGACTCCTGTCCTGGCTCGTGTTCAGCTTTGGATGTCCAAGCTCGGAAAATAAAGTAGCTATGATTTTGCACTTGTATGACACTGTGGCGTGGACCTTTATCTCCAAAAACACAGCCACAAACGTAAGTTCCAAGGGTCAACATGTACCCCAAGTTTGGAGAACCTAGTCTCCTTTGTTTCCGAGAGAGAGAGCACAGGCAGGCGGATGAACGGAGCAACGGATGGCATCGACCACCCTATCCACGCCTCAACTCCATGTTTTAATTTATCAGTAAATGACACAACAAGACAAAGCCAATGTAAAACATGCAAAAAGACAAGAAAAAAAAACAAAAATGAAATAACAAGGTAAAGGATGCAAAATGACAAAAGCACTGTGTAAGACCTGACAATACAAAAACAACTTAACAATATAAAAACATTGCAAAAAATGCAATAACATGCAACAAGCCAAAAAAAGAAAAAAGAGATGCAAGACACAAGACGAGTGACATAAAAGAAGAGATGTAAAAAGTCAAGAATGACCTAAAAATGTTGTATTTTAAACACAAAAATAGTTTATTTTTTCCTCAGATACAGTATTATAATACTATTATAATCACCCTGCTCTTGGTTCTACTAAATCCTACACATTGCATTGTGAAAGCTGTGGTGCTTGTTAGATTTTTGATGTACATGAGTAAAAACTCTATAATTAATCATCTGTTTTTTCAGTTTTGCCAATGCCATGTTTCTGTATGAATTCAACCAACACTTACAGATGTGCTAGATTTCACATAAACCCACATAAACTGCGCACATCTACTCGTAGTGGAGTGACATGGCTGGAACGTTTGAAACAAAGGTTGTTTTCTAAGAATCACTCGTCTATCAGAATGGCCTTTGCCCTGTCAGTTTTGTTGCAACACACTGTACATACAGTGCTACAACCACATACATAAAGAGATAATTTTATTTCCATGGTTGATAGCCGAAGGTGAAATGTGTAGGATTTCAAGGGATCTGTTTGCAGAATTTGAATGGAATATGCAGAAGCAGAATTGGACTCCGGGGTGCAGTCAGACTCCTGTCCTGGTTCGTGTTCAGTTTTGGATGTCCAAGCTCGGATAATAAAGTAGCTATGATTTTACACTTCTTTTACACTATGACGTGGACCTTTATCTCCAAAAACATAGCCACAAACGATCCCAGGGTCAAAACTCTATGATTAATAATCTGTTTTTTCAGTTTTGCCAATGCCGTGTTTCTATATGAATTCAACCAGATCTGCAGCCGATGTTTTATTGCACTGACACGGCTCTGTACCTGTTGTTGACGCTGGTCTTGGACTCCCTGTACCACAGACTGATCTCCATTCCTCCAGAAATGTCGACAGCCAGCCCTCCCTGAAACTCTGCACTCGCCTTCAGGCCAGACTGCAGCTGGATGACCTGAAGGAAGCAGAAGGAATGAGCAGGGTTTAATTAAAACATCTTCACTTTGTCTTCAATATAGACCATTTGTGATGTAATATAGACCGCTGGCAGAAAGACAATAAAGATACATAAAAACCAAGGGGGGAGTTGTCCGAAACAAGGAATAAAATTGTCTTGTTGTGTGATTGGATGGCACAGCGGTCAGATGACACTTCTGAGGAAGACCACAGGTGTCAGGTGAAACATGTCAAGGTAAAAAAAAATATCTCCTACTCATAGTTTGTCTGTTCAGTAGAAATCAGTAAGAAATAACTGTATAAAGAGGACAAAACGAACTTTTTCAAACCAAGCCCATCATCTCTGCTGCCTTGGATTCACAAAACAGTCAAACGATCTTCTTTCATCCAAATGACAGAAGCTCCCATTCACTGAAAACGTCTACATTTAACTAACATCACAGAAACATATAAACCAAGTATTCATTGTAATTAAATATGAATACTTTAGCACTTAAGGCTATATGACAAAATCAGTGTCATTTCTTACCCGGTTCATTCAATTCTCGGGCTGTCACTCAGCTTCTATCCTGGTCAGCATCTACGCATTATGGTTTTGGAAACTTTACATCTGAACTTATTAGACATTATTACACAACACTGTCAGCCTCATTCATGATGTGACGTGTGGAGATGGATGTTAATTCAACACACTGTTTCAAGATTATTATGGGACTCACTGTTAACATATACCAGGATTCATTTCACCACAAGGAAGTCGGTGTAACTATCAACAAGTTAATTTAGAGCACAGTAAGGTGGTAACGTGTTAACTTAAAACTAGTAAGCTGTAAATCCACATTCTGGAAAATGCCACAGGTTCCACTGTTCCGTAGACGTAAAGATGAACTCAGTGATGGAGTTAATAATGATAAATTATCAACAGCAGTGACTGTGAAGCTGCATTTCCCTCGACTGTTTCATTGAACACAGTGACTGACACTAGCATTAATAGCATGTAAACTAACACCTAACTGTTCAGCGACAAATATAGACAGTATTTATCCAGTGTTTCATTAATAACATAGACATACAGTCATGTTATATCTGTGTTATGACATTATTTTACACAGCGACTGAACTCATCTTTTGCTAAATCGCTGAAACACTGCTTTCAATGTTAATGCAGCTGTCACCGTTTGCCACCAGTGAAGCCCCGCCCACCGCTTTGTTGACAAACAAGCAAATGGTCTATATGTGCAAAACTGGCCTTAAGAGGCAGTACTGTAAAAGTCGCTGGACTATAACTGGTCAGAAATACGACATCCTTGAATGAGTTGTACCGATTTAGATCCTGTTTATACTCACATCATCGAATGTGAGACAACTGTTATGAAATGAAGTCATACACTAACTGCGTCTGAAGGCAAACAAACACGATGTGCATCTGACCAAGGAAACAAGTGGCCAAAACAAAACAAGAAAATAGATTGTATGTCGGGGTTTTCCAGTGTGATCGGGAACGTTTAAAATTAGCCCGTGGTCTGTGGTTTGGTTCAAAAGATAAGATAAATTTTAATTTATATCATAGCATGTGTAAAAACTGTATTAAAAAAATTAAGAAAATGGAAAAAAATAAAATACCCCCTGAAAACATAACAAAAAATTAAACAATTAACAGGATAAAAAAAATCACCCAAACTGAACAAAACAATCAAGAAAATTAACTAAAAATAGAGTAAAAAGAATGAAGCAAATGAAAATGAATGAAATTATCAATAAAAAAGAGTGAATGAATAATCAACACAATTTCAAGTACAGTATGAACATAAATCAGCAAAATAAAAAATAATAAAATAGCAAAAAAGGAAATAATCAAGAAAAAATAAACAAAATTGTCAATGAAATAAACAAAATGTAATAAAATAATTAGGAAAATGAAGTGAATGAAATGAAAAAAGAATAAAATAACAAAAAATAATTTAAAACAAACACCAAAACTGAACAGAAATGAAAATTAACCCAAAATGTAAAAATAATCACGCCAACAAACATAAATGAAGGAAATCATCGATAAAATAAAAATACTGAATGAAATAAACAAAAAATAAACAACAGCGTTAACAGAATGAACACAAATGAACAAAGCAATGATGAAAACAAACAAAAAATACAGTACATAGCATCGAGAATAGGGAAGAAAATAAATTGATCAAGAAAATAAAAAGGAAATCAATCAAGATTAACAGGATGAACATGAAAAATTAGCTAAGGTTAAATTAAAGGTAAGAAAATAAACAACCTGAACAAAACAGTCAATAACATATAAAAAAATGAACAAAACAATGAAGAAAATGAACAAAAAAGGAGCAAAATAATCAATACCAAAGAGAAAAATGCAGCCATAACTGAATGGATGAACAATAAATTGCATCTCTTTACTCTGTTTCAAGTGCATAATGATAATACAGCCAAATCAGATCCAGCTGTGACTCCATGTTGTATATTAAATGAAAAATAAAAGTCTCGACATGTTTCCCAGACGGGGCGGCTCACCTCAGAGTGGTCCGTCAGCAGGATGAGGCCCTTCACTACGTTCATGGGCTCGCCAGTCATGGAGAACATTTTGGACATGAGGTCACTGTATCCTTTGAAGAACGTCACCGGCCTCAGCTGGACATCGAACAGCAGAGCCGACATCCCGGCGAACGACTCCAGGTCTTCTTCCCCCTCGTCAGGCGTGGCGGCGATCAGAGACTCCAGACCCTGGGCCTCAATCGCCACCTGGAACATACAAGTAACACTCAGACTGTATTGCCTTTGACACAGGACCGAAGACCATACACAATAATTTTTTCACAGACATCTGCTGAATCTTATTCTGTCATCTTCCTTACTTGCAGTCCGTGTAGCGTGGCTCCTTTACTAGCACCGTAAATATTCATGTTGCTTCTCCTCAGGATGCCAGAGCCTGAGTAGAGGATGTCCAGACTGTACGTGGACGAGACGTCAGCCGACTCTGCAGGAACAATACAGTTTCTGGTTTGTATTCTATTGGGACACATATTGGTTTATAATTTTATACATTTTTCTTCATTATCTTTTTTGCCTATGGTTTTCTAGGTAACACTTTAGATCAGAGAACATATTAGCCATTAATTAGTTAATTTCAGTTACTAATATTAACGGCATCCAGCAGCTCTTCAGCTGCAGATTGTTACAGCCACAGTGCAGGAAGGAGCGCTACCGCAGGTCATTCCTACCCACAGCCATCAGACTGTACAACTCCACATAGTGATATCACAAGGACCTTATACACTCCACACATAAAAACACCCACACACACACTCATATTCATATGACACTCAAGTCTTTCTCAGTTGAGCTGTACAATTTAAAATATAAGCCTGTTATTCTCTGCACTTTAACCACTGCATTGTGTAAATAATCCCATTTGTAAATTATCCTGTGCAATTTGTACATAATCCATCTCGAGCGCAATACAGTACTTTATGCCCCCTTATCTCTTATTCTCTGTGTGTATAGATGTGGTATAATTTACTTGCACTTGCATGTATGCTCTATTATTTATTCTCTGTGCCAATGCTGTATGCTGCTGCTACTACAAAGGAATTTCCCCCGTGTGGGATAAATAAAGTCTTATGTTATCTTATAACTCCAAATGAAGTCTCTGTAACTGAAGATGTATTGCTGGTTTTCTTGATTATTTTCTTCATCTTAAAATCTTGTCAATTTTGTGCATTTCTGTACATTTTGTGAATCCCTTTTTAATTCATTTTTGTTCACTTCTTGCAGGTTTTTGGATTATTTGGTTGATCTTGTTGATCATTTTGTTTAATTTAGTTTATTTCCTGCTTATTGTGTTAATTTAATAGCCAGAAAGTGAATAAAATAAGTCAGTACCCATTATTACATTTCATTATGTTGGAGACTAAAATTCATAAACAAAAAAAAGTGATTTAAGTAATTTATTTATGCTTAGGTCATAAGAAGATGCCAAATTTATCCTTTGGGACTTGTTCTGAAAAAAACTGGGAACCAGTGGATTATGCAGTTAAGGTTTCAACAATATAAGAAACTACAGATGGTGACTCACGAGCCATGAATCCTGAGAAAGCAGAAGATGACCCAACTTTTGCGAAACGGTCATAGTTGTGGGAAGTGAGGTCCTTCATAGCCTGTCGTAAGACGTTGCTAAAAATAGAAAAAAATAATTTTATACACTTTATTTTGTATTTCAATGAAAACATTCAGTTTCCAGTTTTTTGAGCTTTTGTCCTTTTCACCCACCTGGCAGGCATCTGGAAGCGCAGGATGTCCTGGATCTTCGACAGCATGTACTTGTTCATTTCGTGAGGTAGGCTTCCGATGGAGAGGAGCAGATTCTTCACCTCCATGTACGATGGGTTGCTGCTGAAGATGACGTCGGCGGCAGCAGCCCTCACGTTCTTCTCATAGATCCGTCGATTCTGGTGGTAAACTCTGTTCACTGTGTGCATAACCTAAAGCAGAAGTACAGAAAAAATAAAAACTTTAAAGCGATGCAACACACTAAAATGTGTTTTATGAGCTGTAAATGAAATTGTGTAGCGCAACTGTACTGAAACACATCAATACTGGTGACAATAATAAATATATAAAAATCTACATTATATAGACGAAAACAGCTGCCACTTCCTGTTGTAAAATCTCTTTAACCCTTCCCACCTCACCGATGATGTAAAGACGGACATCTTGAACACATCCACATCAAGAAATTTGTGGAGACACCTCTTCTAATTAAGGTGTTTTAAATGTCTTAAATGACGCCGTTATGTCGCTCCATCCTGAGCCGTAGGAAACATGCAGCGGCAGAGATTTAACCTTGTGAAACCACTGCCATGATCGATTGTTGATTTAAAGCTGCATTATGACAGTGGAACCTCAGGTTACGAATGCATCTACACACAAATTTTTCGTGGTATGAAGAAGACATCGGCCAAAATTTTGTCCCGTCTCGCCAAAAGAAAATCAGGTTACACACAAGAGAGTTCCCGTAAGTGAACTATCACGCACCCGGAAGTGGAACAGCCAAGTGGAAACTTCCACTTCGCTGGTGATACCGTCACCGAAGCCATCATTTGTGAGGCCTGCAGCAGTCTGTGACATGCTAAATCATTTTTAGAACAAATTTCATGCATTCCATTTCAGATAATTAACATAACTTCCTTTTCAAATAATAATAGTGAATGAACATGCACGTACGGTTGTGTAATACATACTTTATATGGGAGTTTTTGTGGGTCTTAGAACGGATTACCGTATTTTCTGGACTATGAGTCACTTTTTTTCATCGTCTGGCTTGGGGTGCGACGTCTACTCTGATGCGACTTATATATTAAAACATTTTACATGTTGGTTATTTTCACACTGAGAGCACAGCTTCACGGCAACCGGGAGGATGCGCCGTGCAACTTTCCAGCAAGTCATCGGACGGATCGACGAGACATGGACTTGAGTGACAAACGAAACCATCATGTCGGGATCAGAAAGGCCAGAATAATTGGAAATGGAACTGATGTCGAGTCTGACGACAGCCACGCAGACGAGGAAGCGGTGCTTCGTCTACCTCCGGAGTTGGTGGAGTTGTTCAGAACAGACACCGATGATGAAGAATTTAAAGGATTTAGCGATTAGAAGTGAGATTGCAAGTTTGGTGAACTTGTTAGATTATGTTCTTTATGCTATAGTGATGTGAATAACTGTTAATATATTAACAGTTAACATACGAGACACCTATTCTGCCTGTTGTTCTCTATTCTATTATGACTATAACTTGTCTTTCAAGATGAAATGTTTGTTCTTGGTGTCGGATTTTGTAAAATAAATTTCACCCCAAAAAATTAGACTTATAGTCCAGTGTGACTTATATACGTTTTTTTTCTTCTTCATTATGCATTTTTGGCTTGTGACTTACACTCCAGAACAACACATAGTCCGGACAATAGGTCATTGGTTTTACATGTATTCCTATGGGAAAACCAGTCCTGTGTTATGAATTTTTCACTGTTATGAATTTTAACCTGAGGTTCCACTGTATATTAAAACACCACAGTGACACAACAATGCAAGCTACAGAATGACTGAGTTTTGGGAATTCAGCAAGTTAATCCCAGAGTGGGAAAGGATGTGAAAATGTAGCGGACATATCCTAAATGTAGCACATCTTTAAAGAGATTCTGATATTTTTAGACAGGCCTTTTTATAGGTGATTAGAAAACTCAATCTAAAGTCCTGTATAGGTGTCTGAATTACTCCTGTCTCACTTCCACACCTGGACATTCAGACAACGCGCGCAATTCCCCATTTTTCACCTCTATGGCTCTGAATGCTTCAGAGAAGTGAGACCTTTTTGTCAGACCTCCACCCAGTCCTGTTCCACTCATATATCAATCACTCTGGGAAGAAGTAAAAGTGAACAGCGCAACCCTTCTGACTCTGCCCACCTACAAGACCAACACACCAGAAGTTATAACTAGTGAAACCTGCACTGAATCATCTTCCTGCTTTGAAGGCTTGATTCCTTATGATGCAAACTGTCAAACAAAGACAAAGGAGGATGCATTGAGGAGGCTTAACGGAGAACGGACATCTTCTCTGTAAGCAGACCTGTGAGGTGTCCAATCAGGTGCAATCCACGGCTGGATTACTCAAACCATGGTAAACAAAGAAATGTAAAAATGAAGGTTTTCTTCATTCTGAAGTTGTATTAATGATTTAAAATGATCAAATTCTCCATCAGTTGTTTGTGTTCAGTAAATGAAATGCACATCACTGCACTGGAAAACGGATAGGTACCCAAGGCTGGAGGACTGGGCAAATGCAGTGGTGAAGATGAAATCACCTCTAATTTCAGACCATTTCTGGGCTTGCATAAAGACTGATAGAGATTCGGGTTGGATCTAACAGTGATCAGATTCGCTACGCATTGTTACAGGCATTGTAACGGATGGCCTGTCGATTTTTCTAATGTGTTATTTTATTGCCTCCTACTGCTTTCCTTAACGCGTTTCTGAAATTTGAGTTAGAAAAAATTGTGTTATGCTAAAAAGAAAAGTGCAATGAAAACTTAAATGACACAAAAGCCTATTTCCTCAGTCTATGATGGAAGGAGTCGAGATGAGCTGATACAGTGAGATGCATTGTATAATCACCCTCTTCTCAATCCCTTTCCAGCAGTCTTCAAACTCATGAAGAGGACATTAAATATCTTTTCTATGAAGAGCATCACTTCAAGGAAGGTGTCGTACCTCGTCCGTCATGAGGCTGACGTCGTATCTCTGCAGGGCGGTGAGGGCGATGGTGCAGTATGCTCCCACCTCGGACTCTGCGTACTTAGTGAAAATGGGAACGGCCTCTGGGAGCAAAGAGTTCTTCAGAGCTAAAAGGTACATTTGGACCTCCGACTCCACTTTAGTGCTGTCAGGACCATCTAAAATGAGTTTCTTCACCTGGACCACAGTCTGAGAAGTAAACATACAGCACAATGCCATCAAAACCACATCAATCAAAACTTTACGACAAAGCAAATGAGTCTTTACTCTTGGTAAATTGATCATCAGATATGTTTTTGACGTCAGTGTTAATTAATCTGAGCCTTACCGGTAAATCACAGCCTCCTTTCTGACACAGTTTGTGGACTAGAGCTCCCATAATGATCACAACAGACTCTTTTATGTCAGTGTTGGTGATGTTTCCCTTAGAAATGTCCTGAAAAACAAACAGCCATAAAAAAAAAGTGCTTCACTCCTTTGTAAACAAACGAAAAAATTAATTATGAGCTGCCACGTTTTACTGAGAATGAATGTGAAACATGAAAATGAATATTCTTGCACTTTATGTATAAGAATGAAGGCTGAACTTACTTTGTTCATTTAACATTGCATCAAATTGAACAAAAGAAGCCCAAAATCAACAAAAGGCGCAAAAACGAACAAAATAACAAATACATTTTAAAAAATGACAAATGCAATTTCCAAAATTAATTTATATACACAAAATCTAAGAAATTAACAAAATAATTGTAAAAAAAAAACTGAACAAAAATGTCTAAAATAACAAAAAAATGAAAAAAATAATCAACATGAAGTGGAACAGGAAGTAACAACATAACCTACAAAATGAAAAAAATAATAAATAAAAAAAATAACTAATAAAATCAAAAGAAAAAAATGGATAAAAGGGAGAAGCAATAAAAATCTGCACCGCAGATTTAATTTTATCGAGTGCTGGAAAATGAGTATTTTTGTATTCTGTATTTAGCAATTTTCAAGCAATGATTGTTGTTTGCTTTTTGACTAATCTGTTGCTCATGACCTTTAAATGTTACAACTAGTGTGGGAAAATATATGCATTTTCAAAATAAACAAACAAATAATGAAGTTACCAAAATAAACATTAACAAATACCTACGCATGCAGAAATTTCAAAGCAGTTGCAGTATAACCTTCAGTACGCAAACACATTTGTAGTGTTGCTACTCTCTGACCAGGTTACTCACCAGCAGCGCTTTCAGCATCCTCTCATCGGGGTGCGAGGAAAACCCACACGCATACAGAAACCTCTCCTGCAGAACAAAACTCTTGGCATCGGTGAAGTTCAAGAACGTGAGCATCGCATCCAGAGATGCGGCAGTCTGAGCAGATGTCACCGCATCCACAACCTGAGGTCTGAGGACCAGCGAAAACACGTTACCGACACACAGAATCCAGCTCTACGGGGTGTTAATCTTAATCATACAAGTTAGATTGATGTAATCATGAGATGGAGGCAGCAGCAAGTGTGAGGGGAGGCTGAAGACTTATTAGGTTGACCATGAAGGAGAGCCAAATCTTGGCACATACTTGAAACAGCTCTTTGGAATAGTAATAATCGGTCAGATTTGCACCAGTGCAAACTCTACTGTAGAGATTTAACAGAGGCATAAAGAAAAAATAGCGTTTGGGTTTCACCTAAATGCATGTACATTTATAGAAGATTCCCTGTCAGAGTGACACTCAGCACTTGAATGAGTTGAGAGGTGACTTCTTAAGGGTTGTAGTAACCGACATGACAGTGACACTGATGGATGGACAAGGCTTTATCAAGTTTCCAATGAATAAGTGTTAAGACATTCATATTCATATACCGTATTTTCCGCACTATAAGGCGCACCTAAAAGCCGTCTATTTTGTCCAAATATGACACTGCGCCTTATAATCC
>JAQQAE010007711.1:0-15683 GCA_029823295.1 Pseudamia nigra | reverse complement strand
CATCAGATGCCCTTCCTGACACAACCCTCGCAACAAGGGAAAGACTCTCGTCCCTGGGTGGGCTCGAACCACCAACCATTTTGGTTAACAGCTGAACGCGTTAACTGATTGCGCCACAGAGGGCACCCACTTGAGTCATTTGAATTATAATTCTATAAAAAATCAAATTTCTTCAAGTTTTTAAAGAGTTGCTCGGTTTGATGATTAGTTTCTTTATTATTTTGTTCATTTCTGCTCATTTTGTCATTAATTTTGTTGCTTCTTGTTCATTTTCCAGATTATTTTGCTTATTTTTAATTCTTTTTATCAATATGCTCAGCAAAGACACACACTGATGCATGAACAATTTTCCACCATTAGGTGATGTTCAGAATGTTCAGAATTCAGTGGCAGGCACAGAGATCCCTGACTAAAAATCAACAGGAAAAAGCAACACAGTGAGCAAGAAAATGAGCAAAAGTGAAGAAAATAATAAGAAATAAATGAAGTAACTCACTAAATGCACAGAAATGAAACAAAAAAATAACAAAATGACCAAGAAAATTAACAAAACAAGCAATAAACTGAACAAAAATCCAACAACATAATCCACTAAATGAACCCAATAATCAACAAACTGAAAAAAATGAGCAAACCAATGAAAATATGGATAAAATTCAGAAAATGAAACCTCTAAGTTTCAAATATCTCCTGGTCATGTAGAATTTTGTTTTAGTACTTCTTCTACTTCTACTTGTGTTTCTGGACCACACAAACCATCAACTTCACATAACTGACAAACACCAGCACATGTCATTTTATCTCATTTTACAACTTATTTATTTTATGTTAATATGTCTTTGTAATAATCATGACTTTTTTCCAACAGAGTCATTGACCTGTGATGATACAGTAATTGATGACCAGTCAACATCTTGTACAATGTGGTTCTGTAATATTTTCAAAACAGGTTTTCAGAACCCCCCCCCCCCCCACAGACACACACACACACACACACACACAATGAGGTTATGACTGACATCTAGTGGGCAAATCAAGCAAGGGAAAAAATCCCAGAACCAGAAAAATGAGCATGACAATAGAGTCAAATCATTATGGTCACAAAAACAGATGTACTTGAAGCAGACAGGATACAGTTGTACATGACAGGATAAAGGTGAAGCTGAATAG
This sequence comes from Pseudamia nigra, assembly GCA_029823295.1. NCBI lineage: Eukaryota > Metazoa > Chordata > Actinopteri > Kurtiformes > Apogonidae > Pseudamia > Pseudamia nigra. The sequence continues at coordinate 14,513 of JAQQAE010007711.1, read as the reverse complement.
TACTCAAGTACATGTACTCTATTACATGCACCTAGGTAGTTTTTTATGTACGCTGCTCAAAAAAAAAATAAGGGACCACTACACCATCATTGTATAACACCAAGGCAGTTGAAATTCAGGGATATCAGTTCAATTAGGAAGCACAAGTGATTGTAAATCAATTTCACCTGCATTAGTGTAAATGAAATTGACTACAGGTGCAATAAAGACAAAATATCAGAGCAACCCCCATAAAAACATATGGTTGTACATGTGGCATTACACACAGCAGCTCTCTGTGTATTCTGTCATGCTGATTCTTCACTAGTTCTATTTTGTCACTGCTGGTTACATGACGTGATACCTACAGTCCAGTCTGGTTGCACAGGTACTCCTGCTGCTCCAAGATGGCACAGTCATACATACGGTCACTAGACGGTCTGCTGTGTCTCCCAGCACAGTCAGAAGAGCGAGGAGGAGGTGCCCGGTGATCGGCCTTTACACACAGAGAGCTTGACTGGGTCGTAGGAGGACACTGACCCAGCAGTAGGACAGGTATCTGCTCCTTTGTGTGAGAAGAAGCAGGAGGAGCACTGTCAGAGCCAAACAAAATGACGTCCAGCAGGCTACAGGTGTGCATGTTTCTGATCAAAGTGTCAGAAACCGACTTGACGAGGGTGGCATGAAGGCCCGACGTTCACGTGTGCAGTTCGACTGAGAACGCCTGAACTGGCAGCTGCACCAGTGACGTCCCGTTCTCTTTGCAGGTAAAAGCAGGATCACACTGAGCATTTGTGAAGATGTTAAACAGTCCAGAGACATCCTATTGAACTTTATGCTGCTTCTTACGTTAACCAACATGACCGATTTGGTGGCAGCTCCACAGGCCACCATGTCATTATAAAATTGGAGTAACTGAGGAGAGTCAATTCTTTTTCTGCCTCTGAAAGTGTGACTGTCTTATCTTTTGTTTTTTGGCTCCCTTTCGCTGGCCTTGAGAGGCCTGAGCGCTACAACCCCCCTTAGAGGAGACACTGTTAAGAGAATGAAGCTTCGCTTTCACCCTTCCCCCGCTTATCACTTCAGACTCTGATTTGGAAGCAGTGGACTCTATAGACCTGTGTCACCATGAGACTGCTAGCTCTGGACATATGAGGGGAGAGAGCGCTGACTTCCTTTTCAGAGCTGATACCCATATGCATCCATGTTGACATTATCTCATGTTCAAAACACCATCCAAGGCCTCTCAGAAACTTTGCTTTATTAATGTGTGTGGAACTCGTCTGCTAACTGTGCATATGAGGGTTTTTTTTTTCTATGTGACCATAATTTTGCTTCCTATGGAGCCTAATTCTGTAAACTGTGCTTTTTTTTACTCCCTTTTCCTATTGTACCCCCGCCCCCTTTTTTCCCCCAACTGCAAGGCACGAGCTCAGTTCGCTGCCATTTGTGAATTTCCCCTTTTTGTGGGATCAATAAAGTATCAATCAATCAATCAATTAATAACTACACCCTGAGTCCTGTTAGGTATGAGGATAAAATCCTCTGACTGTCAATGAAAAATAATAACAATGTAACCAAAAAGATAACAAATAAATGAACAAAGTAATTAAAATAAACCAAGATGAACAAAAAAGAAAATAATCAAAGAAATTTGGAAAAAATGAAAAATAATCAACAAAATAATGAACTAAATTAAAATAAACACAAGCAACAATATGAGCGCAAATCAAAAAAGCTCAAATAAATGAACCAAAATTAACAAAATTACCAACAAAACTGAAGAAAAATGAACAGTGCAATAAAACATTTTACAATAAGCAAACCGTCATCTATTTTTAATTGTTTGTATGACAGTAACAGTGTTGAACAGCATGTATTTTATATGGACCTGGTTCTGAATGTGTTCATGACTGATGACTTCACATTGTTTAATAACCTATATAAATGAACCAATATATATGAGGCTGGAATAAATAACACACTGTGAACTTACTCAGTACTTGAGTAGGTTTTTACTTTTACCCAAATATATATTTTTATGAGCGCTTCTATTTATTCTTGAGTCATCATAATTATGAAGTAATAATACTTTTACTTGAGTATAATTTCTGTTTACATATGAAGGTCCACAGTAGGATCTTTAAGGGATCGAGCTGAAGTCCCATCCAGCCCCTTCCACCTCTTCCAGGTTATGGATCATAACTTTAGAAAAAAATTACATTACCACCAAGGGTGAAAGACAGATACAGCTTTAGCTTGTATTCATGGATTGCATGGTGAACTGTTCACACATTGTGATTTCTGGAAGTGTTCCTCAGCCCATGCAGTGATTTCCAGTAGACCATCATGTCTGTTTTTAATGCAGTACCGTTTTTAATGCAGGGCCTGAAGATCACCAGTATCCAGGCTGGACCGTCAACCTCAACAAACAGTCATTCATAGTTTATTCAGCCGGAATAAAAGAGTTACCCATGTTTAAACAAATGATAAACCATTCTGGCTCCGTTCACAGTGATGGATTCAACACCAGCAGACCATCGTGGTACGGCAGTTTTGGGTTTTTTGACACTTCCACGTGTGACACGTCTCAGTCATGGAGGTTGCTGCTTGGTGGCTCTACTGTGACCATGTACCAATATGTCTTACACAGAGATGAGAGGGAAAAGACAAAACAGTGGTGCTTTTAGAGGTGTCCATAATGGTGGGAAAGTGTCTGTGTGGAACAATGCGCAGTAGTGACTTTCAGTTATTGTCAATAGAATATGTCTGAATGACTTTACCACAGGGTCGTTGATGCACATTCTTTATTCATACATTAGTCCCACTTCCACAACCCACACAGTTTGACATTGTTACTGTATGAATTACAGACAATTACAAAGTGAAAGGTACAACTTTATCCATATTCATCTCAAATATCACGTTTCCTTTTCTTCGTTCTTTCTCTCACAGTGCTTTGCTCCATCTTCATGAATATCATGAATGAAACAACATACAGTACACATTGTTCACATGCGGGACACATACACATAGATACAATTCATGTGGCGATTTGTGGGGTTCAAGTTATTAAATCTAGCTGAACGTTTCTGATCAAAATGTAGCAGCCTTTTGCATAAAGACTGAAACAAAAGAAAGTGATCAGGGTGTAAAATTTTATCTGTGGATGTAAATTTTACATATTTCTGGGATTATTTGGATTTGTAAAAACTGTACGAACATATACACAATTTAAACAGTCATTAAAAAGGCTGTTTGCATAAAATGAAAATAATCCTCTTTAGGACATTACATAAACTTCATCATGAAACTTAAAAGTGCATTTATATCATTGCATAAAAATGTTTCTACTATTTCATCTAGACTGAATTAAGTTACATTATTTTCTGTATTTGGAGGCAGAGAGGGAAATGGACAGTGGTGTCTGTGAGATCCCACGCTTTGGTATTGAGAAAACGTGCCACATTCACAATTGTGAGAAAAAATTATTTTTAAAAAACCCCAAAAACATAAAGAAATAATTTAGGTTCTATACACTTCTATGTCACTTAAAAAAAAGACACCTTCTTTAGGATACCAGGAATAAAGCTAAAGAAATGATAAGAAAAAATATCATCTGGAGCAACACAGATTACTGATTACTCACTTAGGTTAGGTTTGACATTTTGGGAAATATACTACTGTATGTACTATTTTGCTTGGAGTTAAAAGGAAAGATAAAGAACCTTTGATATGCATGCAGCCAGTTAGCCTAGCTTAGCATAAACACTGGAAACAAAGGGTCTCGCCACTTTTTGTACATAAATGAAAAGTGTAAATGTCGCTGCTGGACTGATTGTGCTTTTGGACAGAGCTGTTTCATTGTGTTCCCAATATTTAAACCAGAAACTGTACACAATACACGTAGTCTATAGGTTTATAAACAGACAGGACAGTGAGATGTCATGGATGAGCTAATGCTAAACACTAGCTTATTGACACTAACTACAGTAATGGTCTTTTCATCCATCCATTTTCTACCCCTTAATCCTTGCAAGGGCTGGGGGGGCGCTGAAGCCTATCCCAGCTCAGTAATGGTCTTAACAGTGTAATTTATTAAGAACATTTAGAGTTTAATGTGTCAGGAATTTTTTTTTTCAATAAACAAAAGCAATATCAGTCTAACATGCAGATGTCCAAGCTTCATATTGGTCCTAATTTTCTTTTTAAATTGAATTTCCCTAAAAGGGATGAAAACAGTTCTTTAAATTCACAGAAATTCAGTCAAATAAGTTCCGTCCACTTCAATAAATTAAAGTGGGATCTAGGCTTGTTATGATACTCAATTAATCGACCCATTCCACGATCAGTGAAAACTATCACGAACATTATCTTGACCACGATTAATTGCCTCAATGAATGCATGCTTATTTACATGAGAAAAAACAAAGACGAGAGCGTATCGGCGTAAAGGTGTATTGCCACCTTTATGCTGACATATCAGCTCATTCAAGTTAACTCCTTATCCTTTTTATTCAGCTTAAAGGAACTATATGTAGTTTTAGAAATTTTTATGAGCAACACCAACTATCAACACCAGATGGGAGTGTGCTGCTGTGAGAGCACGAGGTTCTGCAAGAGAATTTTCACGCAGTGAGCTCTTGTGACTTACTCATTGTTGACCCTCCAAAAATAAAGAAATTCAGACAGAACTCTGCACATACTGACATAACTGGCATATCATGAAAACGGAGAATTCTGAACACTGATAATATTAGACTGGATTTTTTGCGGTTGCAGACCGGTCCACTGTCTGTGTTGTTTGTTCTATCTCTACATTTGTCTTTTGTCTCGTACTGTTGGGTTTACTCCCTGTATAGACTTGAGGTTTCTGCCTTGAATTGTAAAGCGCCTAGAGATAACCTCAGATTATGATTGTCACCGGACAAATACAATAGAACAGAATTGAACTGAATTTCGCATACTTAAAACATAAATTCTACATATAGTTCCTTTAAAATAATTCCACATATATTCCACAAATAATTCCTGAGACGTGGAGTCTGGCTTTGAAACCAGCTCCATTTTTGTAATTATTATATTTCAAGAACATTAATCGCACTACTCTTTGAGGCAATATATCGAGTCACAAAAAAAAGTTATCGTGACAGGCCTAGTTGGATCAGAACACTTCTTACAGGAGTCATGGTCTAAGTTCACAGCCAAGTCAATGAGAGCCAGGGGGTTTTGGAGCCCCCAGTGACCATCACGACATGGCGGTGTCACCATCGAGCCGTGACCTTTGCGCTTCGCTCTAGAGTCTAGACTAACATGACCAGTTGTTGGCTGCATATATTTCCCAAAATGTGAAACTATTCCTTTAAGTGCATATGATCTTCATATGACCTCCTTTCAGCTTTGGGATTATTCTGCACCCCAACAGTAACTGTGTTTTATTTTCAACAAGCAATTTCTTCATACTTACAGACTTCATTATCACCCTCTATGACTATGCCATAATAAAATTAGTGTGTAATATACTGTCTGAAAATATTCACACTGAAAAGACATTTCAACATATTCATGAGTAAAATAACATTTTACAAAAGCATCTGCTGTGCAATTAGTATAGTTTTACGCTGTCGTAATGGATTACAGCTATAATTACATTCTTAATAATAAGATGATGGCTGTGATGCTATTAAATTTAATCCCATGCTCTAATCCCATCTGACAGATTTGTCTTTGCACACTCATATTCAGTAATCTCAGATTGAGTTGATTATCAGCCACTAATAGCAAACAAGTTAGTCGGGTCAGAATTATTCAGTCAGCACATGTCATGGTTCACACTGGTACAATTCTTTTTAAAGCAGATACAACATACAGCACAGCTAACTTCATGTTTGTCTCACATCAACACCTGACCATACAAATGCCATTTTGTGTCTAATAGTAAAGACATCTTGAGTGTTGCACACATTTTAATAATAATAATCATTTTATCAATTAAAAACAAGAACTATGAACATCTAGTAAAAGAGATTATTTCCACTCAGGTGTATCTCAATTTTATTTTCTGTATACTGTTTTGCATTAAAACTGTTAAACAGTGCTTTGACAGATTGTAACCACACTCATACTGAAGAAGTCTATATTTTCAGCCAGATCCACAACAAATAGATTCATAGAGCAGCGAACTGTTCTATGCTTGCATCAGAGTCTGGTCCATTTAAGGAATAATTTACAAAGGATTTTGCATTAACAGTATGTCAAGCCCATGTGGGGGAGCGCTTCTGGCTTTTCTCCTCATCTCAGCACAGATTGAGATTCGTTTTGAATTCAAAATTTAATTAATTTATTTAATATATATTATATTAATATTGAATCACACAGCAGTTTATATTTTCAAGTTTCTGAAAGTCTGACATAAACCCTAGACCCAACTGATCCCCATTTATGTCTGATTTTACCTGTGATATCAATGCAATTAATTCAATGTCATTCAAGCCTCATAATTTTGAAGATTTCAAGAAAAAGAGAATGACTGGGGAGCGAGTCTGCACGCAGTTAAAACCAGCTTTGTGCAGACATTTATTGCACCAACTTAACGTTCTCAATTCAACGTTTAACTGCATAGATTTCTGAATTGGTGCAGACTGTGTGAATATTTTCTAATTTACATCCATGCAGATGGAACAGACACATCATGATGCTATTTTCTTCGCAGTGCAATTTGCATTATATTTCACCCTTTACACATTTTTTCATTTGCACTTTTTTGCAGCTGCAAACTCCATGCAAACTTTTGCAGATCTAGCCCACAGTGTCTAAAACCAAATGCATGACAAATGTTCTGAATAATCTACATCAGCTTGTGTGTGAATCTACGTGTTTTGCAGCACTACATGCTTCTCTTGCTGCCAGTGGGTTTTCGTCTTCTCTTAAGGTTATTTGTCCTAAGATTCAGACAGAGCTCCCCATGGGGATGTGTCTTGTCCTTGTAAACTGTTTGTTAACAGGAGGAGGGCTTTTCGGTGAAAAAACAGCCAACCCAGAAGTCATAAAGCAGGCAATGGGGCTAAGTGACAACCTCACATGTTTACTGTTCTTTACAAGAGATCATGTATTCTCTTGGCTTCCCTACATTTTTTGTTTTTAAATGTATGTGTCTTTTTTCTTCATCTCTTCAGCTTGTTTTGGTACTCATCTTTCGCCTCTGCATCAGAACTCTATCTTGCAGGCAGGAAAGGTCTCATCCTGCATGGCAACAGTGCTGTTGGAGCCCAGGACCGTGATGCTGAGCTCCCTCTGTCTGTCCAGAGTCTGCTGGTACCACTCTTGCATTAGCATAGATTCAAAGGTAGGGATCAGTGTCACCTGGATAAAGAGAAAAAATTAATGAAAAGTGGCTCACATTCAACTTCCAGTGCTTAAAGTAATCCTTTGATTCTTAAATTGTAAACAATGAAACCAATTACTAATAACTTACACTGTATCAAGAGTGGTATTTTTAAATACACAATCTGAAATCTGATCCAAGTGTTATTTCCTGCTCAGTTCCTATTGGTTTTTAACTGGACACAGTCATCCTTAAGTCAAGTTTCCGACACTGTCGGAATCAGGTTTCAGCGCAAACGGGGCAACTGGCCTAAATGTGAGTGCACTTTTAGCCACGACCAGAGATAACACTATGTTTTGTCATCATCAACAAATATCACACTGAGCTTTTGAAACAAATAAATGCTGCCATCAGGTGACAGATGCTATTATTACAAGTCCTGTGTGTTTGATTAACAGTCATCTAGTGAACTCTAACTGCAGAACACAATACTGTGTCTCTGAAATGTATTTGTTTTCATAAACTGAAGAGGGAGCAGGTCCACTGTGTTGTGAGAACAGACTTCCTTTTTCTTATTTCTATTTCTTTAGCAGGAGGCAACCAGCATTAAAATGCATTACAGTCTCCATAAATGTTTGTTAAATTAATACCCCCTTAACTAAAAAACCCAGAATGAACAAAACAAACATTGGCTTTAATGAGAGCAAAACTTTAAGTGCACAAAAACAATGAAACATTTATTTAGGAAATACTTTTTCTGGTGTAAAGCAGAGCACAGGACAAATCTGGTGAATAAATGTTCAATATGTCCAACAGTTTGGTGTCTCTTGTGTAACTGATTGCTGAATTACTGTCTTTTGTTACATGCACAAAAACATCATACTCACACTACATGTACAGTATATCTGTCCTATTCTCTAAACACCTCTACACAATAATACTTATGTTTGCATTTATTGATGTGTACGCTTCTACCTGCATTGTGTCAGGCCAGGATGTCTTTCCATCCAATAATGCATCCAGTGTCTGCCTCATAAGCTCCTCCCTCTCAGGACTGTCGCCACTGATGATATAGCAGGATGAGCGAAGACACCTGAAGAAGTCCACGTTGACTGTGGGAGAGGACGCTCCAGAGGGAATATAGGCGAGATCCACATACACACTGAGATCATTGACAGAGGTAGCCTTAGGGCCTGTGACAGAACACACAGGAGGAGCACATTAAACACTAAGGGCCCTATTTTGGAAATCTAAAGCACAAAGTCAACAATCTAAAGTTTGTGATCAATGGAGGTGTGGCCAAGTCAGGTTTGGTATCTTGCCAGGGAAACTATGCACCATGCGTCCAAGAAAAATATCAGACAGAACTGCTGGTAGGATTGGAAGAGGAACAAGTCAGAAGCCCGTTGGACTACAAAGGTCTTCCAGGAAGAGTGAGCAGACTATGGAGTTGCAGTTCACTGTTTAACTGTTCAGCAACACCTGCACAAATATGGCCGTCATACAAGAGTCATCAGAAGAAACCTGTCCTGCGTCCTCACCACAAAATTCAGCATCTGAATTCTGAATAAGACACTGATATTGCTTAAAATATTACAATAGCCAGTGTGGACATGAGGAGCAGCAGACAAAAGCTGCCCGTTTCTGATTCACGTGTAAACATATTCATCATATAAGAATATGTTACCTTTGATAAAATATATTATGACAAAGTTGATTTTTTGTCATATCATTATTAAATATCTAGAAAAATGTTTAAAATGCAGTGAACAGAATTAGCAGGGTTTCTTCTTTTCTATGGCGTATGGTTAAATCCTACAAACATCAGAATGCAAACGATGCACCATGTTTGATTAAATATTTCACAGACATGTTTTGGATTTTCTTTCTTTCGGTGTTGGTCTGTGGTGGAATTTGTCTCCACTACTGATCCACACATCCGGGTCTGTTTCTTCTGAACTTGTCGCAGTCCGGGGCAGCTTGTGTTGGACCACCATAAACCAGACTGACAAGTATCCGTGGTCTGACATCACCTGTCCTGATGTTGTTGTCCTGTGGGTCCAGGTTGGGTTCTCTGAAGCCTGACCAATGTTGACCAATTAAATAGATGATACAAAAATACTGCCAGGATTTTATTCTTTTTATTTTACCATTATCCAATTTTGACTCTACGGTGCTTCTACATCTGATCGGTGCTGTGTGCTCCACAGTCTGGATCAGTGAGGCTGGGGTCCAGCTCACCTGCTCCACAACACACTGTCTGTATCAGTGTTGGGTGTGACTATTTTTTTAACCCATATATAATTAATCCAAAAAATACATGTATTATATGTTTATATTTATATTGAGCTTGCATAAATGAGTTCAACTGGAGTTGATTTACTTCCATGCTACAGGTTGAGTTTATTTGCTGTTGCGTTGTCTGGACATTTTCTATTGGGTATTTTCTGTTTTGTGGTCAGATTAGTTCTTTTTCTTGGTCATATTCTGCATCTCTGTGTCATAAAATGAAGGGCTGGTGCAGAATAATTAGGGGCGTAACATGCAAATGACTATTGCTTTCAGCCGCCGGATTTATCAAAGCTGAACATTTCATATGCTGAAATTGGCAGGATATGACTTTTTGACGAATCAACGTGAACGTTGCTGTTCAATGGCTTTTACACCTGAATCTGCGCTGGTTACTATGCTTGTCTCATAAATGAGGGGCTATGAATCTGCAAAGTGATTTTAAAAAGGACAGAAAGAGAAAATAAACCAGAAAGTAGTCTCAGACCTGGACTGGGTGAGGATTTTGATGTTGCTGTGCGGGGACTGGAGGATGTCGTATGTGTAGAAGAAACAGTGTCCTTGGATCCCTTTGTGGGTCCACTTTGGCTCCCTGTTCGGGTTTTTCCTGAGCCTGGTCTCTGAGAGCCCTCGAAAATCTGCTGAACAAGCATATTTACAAAAACTTCAGAACTTTATGTTTTAAATATGGTCAGTAAATTCCAGTGTCTTGAACCTACTTTTTTAAATGACTAGTGAGTAAGTCTCTAAGAGCAGAAATGCAGTATAACATTCAGAAAATGCATAATCACCCGGGCATGACTGTGTTCTGTACCGTAAACATAAAATGTTGTCATTTTAAGTAACTCTACAGATGGAGGTAGATCATTATTTACAAAGTTGAAAAAAATCTGCATGCATTTATTGATTTCAGGTCCAAAGTGTTAACGGAATTGTTAGCATATAAAAACAACACCTTCCACAGTTATCTTATCTGTCTACAGCCACAACAGCCTGTGAACTGTTTCCTGTATCTAACTTGAATTTTCAGCCAAAAATCACATTTCTGCTCACTTCTAAGTGCCTCAGTAGCTCTTTTCTACATCAGCAGTATACACCAGCGTCCATTTAGCTCAATGCAGAAATGCAGTCTACTATCATCAGCAAGTCACTGGTTTTAAGCAACACAGACCACAACACTAACTCCAGAGTAGCACGAGCAACCCTTACATATTGTACCTTTCAAAATACATTGTCTGATATTAAAGATATGTTCGTCTGTGGCAAACCCAGACTCATTGGGATATATTCCCTCAAGTATATCATTAGTAGTGTACTGGCCCTCCACTGATACGCCTGTCCTCCATGTTTTTATCTACTGAATGACACAAAAATTCCAATGTAACTGTTACGATTACAACAGATGTTAGACACATATAAGCAGCAAATAAATCAAATATGGACCACTTTATTCTGCAGTCTGACCTTAAATTTCACACAAAAAACCATCTGCATGGGTTTTGAAACACGGAACATGGAAAACTCACCACTGGTGCCTTCTTTCCTCGCATGCTATTAGCTTTTGCTCTCTTCCCATTAGAGTCAGACTGAGGGACGGGCATGGAGGCGTCAGGATGTGGAGGTAGGGGTGGACTGTCCCTGAGGGGAGCTGGTAGAGGGTCTGGGGGTAGACTTTGGCTGGGTCGGAGTCCATGGGGGGAGTTAGTTGGTTCACTACATGACTCATCCTCATCTGAGTCCAGAACTCCGTCTGCTGTGGTGGAAGGGCAGTCCTCGGTGCAGATGGGGGCATTTGATTCACTGGGTGATGTATCCTTGGGGTTGTTATTGTTGTTTCCATGAGGCTGGGAACAGAAGGCTCCTCTGGACAGCTCATTGGCAGCTGAGGCAGATTCAGGAGGTTTAAAATGCTTAAACTCACAGGGAGAAACCAGACACAAATCCACATCATGAGGCGAGGCCTCAAAATGAAGCGTGTTAGGAGGGCGTCCCATCTCTGAACCCTGTCCTAAAGATCTGGGAGGCTTCTTCATTTGTGAAGGCATACTCACAAAATGCCCTCCATTTGAGTGGGAGTGAAGGACACTGTCATCTCCTTCTCTCTGGCTCACTGGGGTTGGACCCTGCTCGAAGGACATGGATAATGACTCGTCTACCTCTGTGGACTGAGGAGAGCTCACCTCTGCTGGCATGGAGTGTGTAGTGGTGGTAGTAGCCACTGATGGAGACGGGTCTGAAGCTCCATCTTTGAATGCACCCAAAGGGAGGAAACTTAAGTGCTTCTCTTTGGGGTTTGTGTGGCTCTCATTAGCACTTCTGGGCTGAGAGAGTGGTGTTTCACTTTGCTTGGACGAACCATTTGACTCATTCACATCAGCTGACTCTAAGTTAGCCATTTGTAACCTAGCAAGTGTTGCCCTGTTGCACCACACATCATCTGGGGACAGACAATAGGGTGTGTGGCCTGCGCTGTTGGGTCGTGAGTCAGGAGAACCAGGCTCAACGGTCTCCTCATCAGGGCTGACAGGGGCAGGATTCTCTGGCGAGGATCTTGAAGGGGGGCTGTTTCTTAATGCCCCGTCCAGTAGAGTGTACTCAGTTGGAGTCAAATCGAGCTGAGCGGTTTGCTCGTCCTTCAGAGGAGATGGAAATCCAACAACCTTTACAGGTTTGGCAGCAGTTCCAGTCTCGTTTTCGGATCTTGTCTGTAAATTTGCTTCCTGTTTCTCTGCACCCCGCTGCACTCCATAACCACAACTCTCAGTTTTCCTCAGCCGTACACCACCTGCTGCTTCTCCCTTTGCCTCAACACTTGTCTCTTTGCTTAAATTTGCAAGGCTCTTTTCATTTCCTGAGTCACTGCTTTTCTGTTCTTGTTTATCTCCTGTTTCCGCCTGAGTCTCTTCTCTTTCAGCTTCCTCTCGTAGCCTGAGAAAATCAGCTGTCATGTCCTCAGGTGTAGACATTTTGGAGCAGCAGGGGTTCACATCTTCAGGCTCTTTCTCATGTTTTTGATTCTTTTGCTCTGTATGAGGTGCCGCTGACTTTGAGATTTCTGAAACAATCCCTTTGTTAAATTTTGCTGAGTTATTGTTTGGTAATTCATTGCTTACATCTACCTTCTTGTTCCCGTTACTCTCCTTGCCCAATGGTTTTCTCGTTTTCTTTGCCCCTGTTTTAGAGTCATTTGTTGCATCCTTTTTGAGCTTCATTTTATTTTCACTCTTTGGTTTAGAGAGAACTTCCTTTTTCCCCATAACACCATTTTCCTCTTTCTTTCCAGTGCTGTCTTCCTTCTTCCCATCTTTTCCTTTACCTTTCTTTGAAATATTCTTATCTGTCAAAGCTGATTTTTGCTTTACTTCTTTGATTGTGGTTTTGTCTGCATTCAGTCCATTTAAAATTTTCCCTTTTTCCTTTACTTCCTCTTTGACTCCCCGCTCTTTCCCATGTTTGCGTGCTGTCTCCTTTCCTTGGGACTTGCTGCTGTCCTGACTCTCTGTCCTTTGAGTCCTTCTTTCTTCCCCAAGCCTCTCCAGCTCTCCGGTGGTCACAGTTGGCTTCTGGAGAAAAGCCAAACCCTTCAGCTTCTCCAGTCCTTGCAGCAGCTTTGCTTGAGGCGTGATGCCGGGAAACAGCACCCTGACCACCTTCTCCTGGGGACATGCTGGGTGCCACACAAGCAGGGCAGACACCGAAGCAAGGGCGGTGAGAGGGAGAGCCTGGGATTTGCCTGCTGATGGCACCGCATCAGGCCAGTTTTGCATAAGTGTCTGATACTCCTGACTGTTTTTGCCTGGAGTAAGGATGTACAAATCGAGCTGTCCCACCCCCATCTTCTGGAAAAGGGTTATTGGCTCAATGGGGGCACCGTGAGGCCGAAACAATGGCTGGGGACTGATCTCTAACTTCTTGAGCAACTTGAGTGCAAGGGCTGTTTGGTGACTACTCCTGAGTATATTGTCCACACCTTCAGTAAGAGAGCAACAAAGAAATGTAGAGTTATATTAATTATAGTTACGTGAATTTGTTTTTTGCAATTAGAAATCACACCACATAAGTTGTAAGTTTGGACAACGTGCCTCCTTCAGTGTTTCTTTTTGTTATTATTTTCAACATTGTCCATTAATACTGAAGACATCCAAACTGTGAAAGAACACGTATGGAATTATGCAGTAAACAAAAAGTGTTGAACCATCAGGAACAGATTTTCCATTTTAGATTGTGGTTTTAGATTGCTTTGATGCATCCTCAAATTCACAAGACAGTCACCCAAAATGGTTTAGAGGTGTGCCTCATGAAGAGTTCATTTGTACCATTTCTTCCCTTCTTAATATGCTTTAGATCAGCCATTCCTGAACACTGGGTCTGGGCCCACAAGTGATGAGTCGCCAGTTCATTGCAGGGCTGACATACAGTGACAGACAACCAACTCACTCAGCTATGTACAATTTAGAGTGACCAATTCACCTAACTGTGGAGTACCTGGAGAGAACCCACATAGACACAGGGAGAACGTGCAAACTCCATACAGAGGGCCCTGCCGCCCAGTGTTGGGATTGAACCTAGGACCTTCTCCCCACTGCACATGGTGCCCAGTGAATATTTGTAGTGTTCCGCATACAGTATTGTAATTCTGATACACTTGAGAATGAATGAGCTTGTTACATTTGCCTAAAGGAAATTATTTGGTATTAAAATGTTTGTCTTAAAAAGCACAAACATAAAACCAAACTGTGATTTCTTTAGCCTATTTCTCTTCGAAATGGGAAATTTATCTTCTCTAGATAATAGCACATACCGTGTAATTTATAAAATAGAACATAAAATGATCAAGAACATTAATACAGACATGGATAAAATTGTTGGTACCCTCTGTAAATGACAGAAAAACCCACAATGGTCACAGAAATAACTTGAA
>JAQQAE010007710.1:0-15683 GCA_029823295.1 Pseudamia nigra | reverse complement strand
CACTGATAAGTGGTTTTCTTAAGGCTACACAGCTATTCAGTCCCAATCCCTTGAGCTGCCTTTGCATTGTGTGTGTGGAAATTCTGTTAAGTAATCCATAACACAACTACTTTACCTTTGTAATGGTTAAATATTAGGAAGTTATCTTTATTAACTTTAAATGAGATACTCTTACAAAGAATAACATGCCTAAGAAGATTATTTTATGAAAAACGTGGTTCATTTCCCAGAAACTAAGCTTTGGACAACGTTGCTACAGGTGGGAATGAATGACCTGTAGGTGTTGTCACTTAAGTATAGAGTATGTGTGTTGAACCGACGATAATAAGAGTGTTTTTGTTCCATTTGTTCCAGGACAGGCTGAGACAGTCTGCCTTATGTGACATGACAGGTAATCAACAATGCAGAATCATTCCACGGGCAGTTTGTGACTGTATACCTGCATTCATAATTCTGCAGAGTTATCCTGAAGTGGTTAAGACAGATCAGTCAAAGTATACCTAAAAATAGCACAGGTCATTCATTGAAATTCCACATGGCTGAGCTCCAGCCTTCATGGACATGTAGAGAATAAATATCTCTACCAACAATCCATTTAATTTCTGCATCTGAAATAATAACGCAACAGCACTTTGTATAATTGGGTGCCCTCAGCCACTGAAGTAGAGTTACCCAGCCAAAAAAAGGGACACTGAAAACAATAAATTTTCAATTTCATCACTGTAGCTCAACTCTGTCCTCTTACTGTTTTGGCAAAAGACTCAGTGGGTGGTCATTCAGGTGTGCAAAGTAGTAAACATGCAAACGTATGAAATTGTTCTTTGGAAACAGAAATTACACCAATGCTGTGCTCTTTGTGACAGGGTGAAGAAACATGGCTACACAGAAGAGGGGAAAAAAAAACATCCTATTTGAAGTGAGAGTACAGAGAGAAACAGAGGTGACATTGGTTGACAGTGACAAATTCATTTGTTGTTGTGTTCCTTTTTATTTTGCCATTTTCTTTTTCTTCCATGCTTTAAAACTTGAAAGAGACTATAAAAAGAATAATCTCTGAGTGGGGTCACTGAAGACTTCATATTTTTTTTTACACCCAGCAGAAGTCAAAATGTCAATTTGATCTGTGTTTTAGTTGTTATACATTTTTACCCTTTATGTAGCACCCCTGCAGAATGTTACACCAAGTAACTGTTTCTCTAAACAGTGGCGAGACCTCATACTGTTTTTACAGAGAGATGGATAAACACAGTGGACACTAAGGGTAAAGTACAAATACATTTTTGCCCGACATAGCTGCAAAAGGTAAAGTACAAACAGGATACGTACGTGCTCTGTTCAATTATTCTATGTAGACTGAGACTACATCGCTTTGTGTATTACTGTAAAAGGTAAATAACATTATTTTCAAGTAGAATATATTGCTCCTGACAGAGGGAGAACTGGCAACCAGATAGACAGTGTAGAAAGCTAATAATTTACATATTCATTCATATAAGTACTGTATAAAAGTAATTTTTGACAGTTCTGACACATTGTAGCTATACAGTAAGGGGCTGCAATACTGGGGAATAAAACTAAAATGAATTATTGTGTTAATTTGTCCAAATATCAATTCAATAATTTCAACTCCAATTCCAATAAAGTTTGGACACTGTGTAAAATGTAAATAAAAGCAGAATGCAATGACTTGCAAATCTCATGAATCCATATTTTATTCCAAATAGAATATTAACTACACATCAGATGTTGCAACTGAGACATTTTACCATTTAATGGAAAGTATTAGCTCATTTTGAATTTGATGGCGGCAACACATCTCAAAAAAGTTGGAACAGGGCATTACCACCGTGTCATATTCCCTCTTCTTTCAACTCTGTAAATGTTTACAAAGCGAAGAGAACAGCTGCTGGAGTTTTATGACTTGACTTTTTTTTTTTTAAATTGGGGTTGTAAATCATGCTGTTAGAGGTAAATCAGTCACTGGCCATATTCAGATGATAAAGAAAATCAGAAATGACCTTGAGGTTTCAACATCTTATCTGGGGAGCACAAATCAGCTTTTGAACCTCAAAGAAACGATTATGGTGATTTGAGGTTAGCTGTAGTGTTACCTGAATAAAAATGCCTACTTTTCAGGTTTGCTTTATTTTACATTGACTTGTCATCTGCTTTGAAAAATGTATTCTCCCATAGTTTTGTAAATGTAAGTGTGGTCTGTATCAGAAAACAGATAACTATACGATTCCCAACTCCATAGGTTTCTTTAAATATGTTGTCTAAAATGTTGGGAATTTAGTTAGTAGCCACATGTTTGGAGAGGTCCACTATATATGTTGAGAATGGCGACCTTGCAGTAAATACAGCTTAAAACCTCATAGATGCACAAGTTTACACACTTAATCACTAAGTTAAAAACAGTCATGACTGTAGCTACTACACAGCAAGCATCCGCAGTGAATCTAACCAGAAGATGACCGAGGAGAGACAGATTTCTTCGACCTCTGGTACAGGGAAGAAAGAACAGCCATACTAGCTTGACAATGGTGAGGCTGTAAGCCATGCTGACTGGCAGGGCGCCTGTTTAATTGTTCCACCGCAAGCAATCGGCAACTAGCCAGTGTACCAACACTGAAGGCTTCACCTTTAAATGGCTGCTAGGTTTTCATGCTGGTATGAATTAATTTTGCCTCCATATTGATAAACATTTTCTTTTCCTCAACAGATTTAAATAAGCCTTAGGAAGTCTGATATTAGAAAACGTTTTTAGAAACTGCAGAATTAGAATATGCTTTTATATGTTTTTTGGCTTAGTAGAGTTGTTGTTTTTTTCAGTCACAAATGAGTAAAAGTGCACAGAGGAGACATCTTTTCCAAATGAATTCTGATGTGGTGCGCATTGAAGTTACATGATTCACTGAGTGACTAATCAGCTGTTTCCAACATCTCTGCAGATATTCCCATAAAGTGTGAAAATGTGGGTGGCACTTCACTGATTTAATGAGAAAACAAAATGATTATTCTCATTCATAAAAAAAACACTTTAGATTAAAAGCAACTGCAGCAGGCTGGCTTCTTCTTCTACTCTGTTTATTAGAACCATGAGTAATGTCGCCTACAGCTTCAACTTCTCTCTTCACCTAGTTTATTCTCTCCAAACCAGTTTATACAAATGCATGTACAGTGAATTTCCTTTGTTTTTTTATTTTCTGAATTAATTTTACATTTCATGCAAACACACCTAGAGTGTCTAGCGAAGTTACTGTATTACGCTCAGACAGTACAATTGTATCGAATCACAACACATGGGTTGAATCAGAACACAGTACCCTGTTTTCAGTGGATAACACTGGGGTATGCCCACTGCTGCAGGTGAATGTTAAATAAATGATGGGATGGTATTGATTGATATTCCATAAACTGCACTGCTGCAGGTGAAAAGAACACTCCAACCTCTCATCCATGCCAATGAAGTGGGAGAAATATAAATGAAATCTGGATTGACCAAATTTCTCTTCCAAATGCAGCCTCCAAGACCTTCAAATGTTATGAAGAAACTAATTCTTACTGTATGAGGACTGTCTCAGATAATGAAGACCAAGAGCTATTTCTGCTGCAGAAGATAAGTTTATTAGAATTACCAGTAACCTCAGAAGTTGACAGTTTACAATACCTCAGATGGTTTTGATGGTTGTGGCAACCGCACCTGGGAAGTATTCAAAAATCTTGAGATTTTCTTTTCTCTTTACTAAACTTAATATGTACATACGGTATTTGCACAGTAGTTGTAGTAGCACTAATTTGGCTGTTGACTTTGTACCCACCCCTCCTCTGCACATGACAACTCATAGCCTAAGAAGATAAAAAATGGCACAAATGAACTCACCTGTGATTTGAAATTTGTTCCAGGCAACAACTGCATGAATCTGATGAAAGAATGCAAAGCTGTCATCAAAGCTACTTTGGACAATTTAAAATACAAAACACATCTGGGTTATTTAACACTTTTTTGTTTAGTACTTTTGTCTTCTTTTCATTAATCGTCAGTATTAATGTATAATGTATAATGTTGAAATAATAATAATAATAATAAAGAAAAAAACATGGAAGGACAAGGTGTGTCTCCTGATTTTTAACTGGTAGTGTGTATATATAATATAATCTTCAGGAAGTTCCATTACAAACACATGCATCTGTATGATTGAACATATATATGAAAAAAAAACAAAGCACAGCAAAAAGCAAAAAACATTTATGTGATTTTAAAAATTCTATGTATATCACCTCTGTCTTGGACAAATTTAGCATTTCAGTCTTAAAAACTACACTCAAATTCTGAATCAGTCTGTAATATTTGTTTATATTTGTAATATATTTGTTTGGAACAAAATGCATTCTATTTATACATGGAAGAAAGTGTTGTCATAGCTCTGCTGTGTTTCCTGGGAGCATGCTAAAAGCTGTTTGGATGTGCCACCCACGTCATCTTTGAAGGGTGTGCACCTGCTCCTGCATCTGCCACGCATTTATTTCAGAATGCCTCTAACTCTGTTTGAAGATCTTTACATCTGATCTGAAAATGTTGACAGTGCACTTCACTCTTTATGCCATTATGTTTAATTTTTATGCAGCTAAAGATCAAAATCTGCTGCACAACCGTCTTTTTGGTCTTACCTTTTACTGAGGGGAGCAGACAGAGGAAAATCACAGCGTCACCATCTCAACAAGTGCTAAAAATGCTGATTTCGTCAAGGGGTAAAATGGTGCTGGTTCATTGTGTTCCCTCGGGACACTGCTTTCCTCATGGCAGATCCTAAGAAACACAATGTCCAGTGGTTGGCATGTAATTAATAAAATCATTAAAGAACATAAACGCTTATTGCCAAGATGTTAAAAAGTTCCAAAGTAAGCAATTAAAGGAAGTTTAATGATAAACACAGCAGCAAGTGTTACTTGGCCTCTTGTATCCTTCTGTTTTTCTTGATTTAACTGACAGTTCATTATTTCTTGGGTGTATAATTACTGTTTTTTTTTCTTATGTCAAGCACAGCATTTACTTTTATGTACTGCCATAGAAACAACCTCAGTCACCACATACAAAGAACAGCATGTTGTGTTAGAAGAGCATAAATGATCTCAACTTGACTTGCAGAGTTTTGCTAAAGTATCCACTAGATTTTTTTCCTTAAGGTCTGATTGTTGGATAGAACAGTCTGTGCTACTATTTTGCAAATGTAATGTGCACTTAGGGTGATGAAAGAATTAGCTCAAATTACTTTAACTGTTTATTGAAGAGCAACAATAAGAAAAGCACTAGTCAGCCTCTTTGCCAGTCCTGAACTCATGTACGTTTGGTGTATGTTTGGTGACCAGAGGCCTGTCTATTCAAGAATAATCGTGAAAGTTTGACACTTAGTTGGTAACATGTAACGCATTTTGACACATCTATAGGCTTAAAATAAATATAAAGAGTTGGCATGCATGGCAATAATTTTTCATTTTTGCTCCATAGGTCTCAACTGCATCAAATTGTCACATTGTGTCTTTCCAGCTTGCTACATACATCTAACTATGTGCATATGGCATTCATTTTCCCAGGCAGAAACTGGTAATTACTGGCTAGAAAAATAACTACGTGCGCCAGAAATATCATAGTTGTTGCCGTACACACGCTTTAAGCTCTAGAAATTCCATACACTGAATACCGTATAATATTTTCACTATTTTTCACTGACTTCATGTAACTGCATCTCATTCTCTTGAACAACTTCCATTTCCAAGTGGTCAGCACACACAAAACTATAATAAGCACATATTTGCCATTTTGGCAGACTCCGTGTTCTTTATTACAAGATGTCTTTGACTTGTCAGTGTACATTTGCCACAGGAGTATTAAGATGCAGTGCCACAAGATAGATTATTAGTGCTATGCAGAAGAGGATAGGGTTCAGATGAGGTCTACGGTAGTGGGGGAGTAGCAGCCTGAGGCGCCACTGCTGAGAATCAACAGCTCAACAAATAGCTTCATGAATAGCTTCATGTTGAGTTTCATCATTTTAAGTAAATGCAGTCTGAGTCAGACACAAGAAGAGACAGATTCATCTCAGATGTTGATTACATTAACCTTCACATTATGGTCACTGCTGTCAGTAAGTAAAGAGCCATTTGTTTGCAAATAACATCAATGTTCCACAGATTTAGGTGGATCTCAGACAATCCGCCCCTGGGAAACAGGAGATTTAGGTTGGACGGGCTGCTTCCAGTGGCGATGCCTGCATCTCAGTGCCAGACACGTCCACAAGTCGTCCAGATGCCACTGAAGTGAAAGCAGTATGTACATAACACAGTGAAAACAGACCTACACAAACACCTTTGTTAGAGAATAGTAGCATTTACAAAAGATTAATTTAAAAGCTCTGAGGCAGAGGACATTATGTTCAAGAATTCACAATTCATTCTGATTTATTTTACAGGGATAGTGCTTGCTTTTCTGCAAATATGTCAGAGTTGGGCTATAAAATCTATTTTGAATCAATTAATTTATTTCTTTTTGACTTTTGTTTAACATGCCACATTTTTATTTTTAAAGTGATAGGTGGATTGATTTGTATTTTGTTTTACTTTTGTATTTTAATTACTTTTTCCTCTCTGTAGACTGTATAATGAAAGATTTCCATCTGGTGATGAATGAATCTGTAAGTAGAGACTTTCCTCTTTCAGGCTGGACTCGCAGCTAAACACATGTAGTGTGAGACAGTTTGGGCATGAAACAACAGCTGTATGTATTTTATTTGGCTGCTGAAGGAGAGGGATTTAGGTGCACATAGTTTTTGTTTTTACTCTTCTTTTGTGCTTAAGCAGACATGGATTACTGGGGTAATCTAAAGCCTGGCTTTTTTCTTTATCCCTGTACATAACCAAGGTAATCTAAGGTATGGTTCTTGCGAAGTTCCAGATAGACTAGAGAGTAGACAGACACACAGGCAGACAGACACCAAGAAAAACACATGGCTCTTACCTCTCTGGAGCCAAATCAGAGTTTTAACATTAGCCGTTATTAAGACTGGATAGAGCAGAATGAGCATGGCTTTCAGATGTTGTACAGACACAGATTATAGTAAAAACAGATAAAATGCTGCAGTCTTAAATCATAATTAGCTTTAGAGAGGATATAGGGGAACAGTTGAAAAACAACATGTCCTCTGCTTTTACTTTTAAACTTCAGTATTTCATAACACAAGGAATCGTCTCCCTAAGCTCCATCCTAATGTGACTTCAACTTAAAAGTGGTGCTTGTTTTATGCAATAATCCCTCCAATAACACACAGGGAACTCTAATGAATGAATTTTGTTCAGTTCTTTCCTAAATAAAACAACCAATAAGGGGGGTGGGGGGGGGTGTTCAGCAGTGACCTTTGGGACTGGAAGGTGAGAGAAGCACTAGGACTCAGCATCATCCTGTTCCACTCTCAACATGTTGGACACTAATCTATCCTTCAGCTGTGGGAAAATTCCTCACATGTCATTAGGGAACTCTTTTCCCTCCGGTCATACTCAGAAAGTGTCAGACAACTCCACCAAAATCCCCCGAGATGCAGCTTTCAACAACTTTTTCTCAGTCCAGTGGAGAAAAACATACCTGCAACAACTGTTTAATACAGTACAAGACTCTTGCTTCATACATACAAGTAAGGATGTTGGTGTTTCTACAGTTGTCTGTCAAATTATATCAATATTTTATTCAAGGAAGGCCTCTAAATGACAAAACATATATATCCGTGAGGTTGTAGTGATTTGAAGTATGTGGTGCCTTAATAAGCATCAAAAGACATAATAGAAAGTCCTTCCAGATGGTGTGACTTATCAGAAAGGAGCAAAAACAGGTAACAAATACATGTGGCATGGGGAGAGAAGCAAATAAGTTATGACAAAAATATAGAAAATGTGAGCAACAAATTCTGACCATCTCAGGAACCACTTCTTCTAACTTCAAAAAAAAAAAAAAAGAACATTTACTAGTGACTGACTTTGTAAAAGCATCAAAATACAAAATCTTACCACAGGATTCATCAGTCCCAATATGAATTATCATTCTCCGCTGGCATTCTACATAGCCCATGAAACTTTAATGACCAACCTCAGTGGACGATTAATATTTTAGAAACAAGTTTTTAATTGACTTTCATTTCACAGTATATTAACATTTAGAGTGGGCGCTGAGGGT
The DNA here is from genome assembly GCA_029823295.1 of Pseudamia nigra. NCBI lineage: Eukaryota > Metazoa > Chordata > Actinopteri > Kurtiformes > Apogonidae > Pseudamia > Pseudamia nigra. The sequence goes on along the minus strand of JAQQAE010007710.1, from coordinate 7,462 downwards.
CTTTGTGATTTTTCATCCAAACAACGCCCTTCACTGAAAGAGGAAAGGTGCCTAACAAAAGAATATCTGTTCAACTTTCACATCTATTGCCCTACAAAGCAAAGTGCAGTAGCAGAAGAAATGCTTTCAAATTTGTATTCAGTTTCTTATATTGTACTTTTATTTTTTTGCACTGACATTTATTTAGTTTGGTCAATTTTCTTGATTAGGTTGCTAGAATTGAATGAATGTGTGTTTATTTTCTGAATTATGTTATATGCAGGTAGCACAGCAATGCAGTGGTTTACACCAGCATGAAGAGTTCGAACCAACCATGGCCTGTGTGTGTGGAGTTTGCATGTTGTCCATGTGTGTAACCACAGACTGGCTTCTACCCACAACCAAAAACATGCACTAGGGGTTGGGTTCATTGGTCGTTCGAAATCACCCACAGGTGTGAATGTGAGTGTGAATGGTTGTCGGTCTCTAAATGTCCCCCGCCTTCCCCCTAAATCAGCTTGGTTGGGCTTTGGCGCCCTCCCTGGCCTGTGCCAGAATGAAAGGGTAGATTTTATTTGGTTTGCTTTCATTTTTGTTCTGATATTGCTTATTTTTCAGATGTACACTGCCTGGCCAAAAAAAGGTCACCACCTGGATTTAACTAAGCAAATAGGTACAAGCCTCCCATTGGATCATTTCTGCATGGGTGATAATTTTTCAGCTAGAAACAAGTGATATAACAATAGTGGGGAACCATCATCTTCAAAGAAAAAATGTGGTTGGAAAAAAATCTTGAATGATCATGACCGATAATCATGTAAATGTGTGGTGAAATCAAATTAACAGTAGAACTCAGGACTATGTTTAATAGTGAAAGTAAAAGCATTTCCACGCACACAATCAAAGGCAGCTCAAGGGATTGGGACTAAATATCTGTGTAGCCTAAAGAAAACCACTTATCAGTGAGGATAATCAGAAAAAAAGGCTTCAGTTTGCTAGGGAGCATAATATTTTGTTGGACTACATTTAGCTTTGATTATGACACACATTTGCTGTGGCATTGATTCAATAAGCTTCTGCAATGTCTCAGCATTTATTTACATCCAGAGTTGAATTCATTTTTTGCCTAGATCTTGAATTGATGATGTTAGAGTCGGACACTGTGCAAAGTCTTCAACAGCACATGAAAGGAAATGCTTTTATTTTCACTATTAAACACTGTCCTAAGTTCTACTGTTGTTTTTTTTACAATTTGATTTCAGTAATTACTGCTCATGGTCATTCAAGATTTTTTTCCAACCACATTTTTTCTTCAAAAATGATGGTTCCCCACTATCCTTATTGCCACTTGTTGCCAGCTGAAACATAATCACCCATGCAGAAATTATGCAATGGGAGGCTTGTATCTATTTGCTTAGTTAAATCCAGGTGGTGACTTTTTTATTTTGGCCAGGCAGTATATTAGCTCTTTTTGACTTTTATTTAGTTAATTTTTGCTTCTTATGATGTTAATGTTCTTGTTGCATTGATTTATTTTGCTTACTTTGTTATTTTATTATTTTATTTTTTTATTCTAGTTCATTTCCTTTAATAATTTCTTCTTCTTTTTTTTTATTTCCTTAATTATTTTGTTCATTATTTTGAACAGCAGGGAAACAAAGCCAAACTACAGTAACTTACTAACTTTTTGCCTGGATTTTGGGGTTACTACAAACCTATTATGCCATTTTCTTCCCTAAATCAAACCTGACAGACTCAGGGCACTTCTGGCCTTAAGTCCATTTTGACCAGTTGTTCGGTTACTGCACTTTGCATTTGCAGGGCAACATAAAACTAAAAAGAAAAGGAGAAAGAAAAAGTAAAATCAGATACATTTTTTTGCAACAGTTGAAATGTAATTTGTTGTTTTGAGATGTTGAGATGTTGTTTTTTTTGCTTGAGAAACAAATAAGTAATAAGCGAAACTGAACTTCAGGACTAAATGCATTAAGGAAATCATGCCAACACTTCCACCCCTTGTTTGGTCTTACAGGCTCCTTATTTTTGCATTAACCACAGTGCTGTTGCCAGACCACCCGGGTAGGTTTTGCTAAAATAAGAAAAAACACATTACCAAAACCACCCACAGGATCACGTAGTAAATAAATAGGTGCAATCACTTTTCTGCTGATCTTGCTGTTAAGTGCATACTGATATAATTAATGCTGCTAATACTCATGCTGAGGGTATTGAATTCCCATTTTGGTCACGTCACGGTAGGATTCACATTGCAATCGTTTCAATGAACAAGGTGACAACATGCATTTGTTTTCTGTCCTCATAAACAGCAGAGTCCCATCTGGTTGAACTTATAGTGAAAATTAGCTGAGTCAATCAGAGACAGCGAGAGCGCGAATGACTCCTACGTGCACAATAAATAGATGATGAGTGATCCTAATGGCAGGTAGTGATTGAGAAGATAAAAGGTTTCAAACAAGAATGCATTATTTTCACCTTTAAAGGCAGTAATGTCGGCTGCCTCATCATACTGCTTTTACTAGTAATATGCCGCTTCATGGCTCACATTATGGTCACATCTGTTTTTCACCACTGAGTGCGATTATATTTTCTCAAGCCAATATTGGTCGCAGCGTGGCAAATTTAAAAAAAAAAATGCAGATTTTTTACGTCATACAAGCCCTGTGCAGCTGCTGCAATCATCAGTTGTGTTTACGGGGGAAACAGACGACAGTGAACATTTCACAGGACCTAAGAGAGTGGAGGGTGCCTCGGGAAGCAGACCAAATCATCCACAAACCACGGGGTTGGCACATCCAACCCCATGTTGGCCAGAGCACTGAATCAATTTGAGAATGAATGAATACATAAGAAGCACGCTGTTGAGATCTGAGTTTAAGAGCACAATATCGACTCATTCCTTATGTGTAGTCAAACGTTCTTATTACAATGTTCAATAATGAATTCAGAGAGAAGTACAAGAGAAATCACAAAGACAAAAACATAATTTTAGAGGATACAGAAATAATTATGTAGCCATGTCTCCACAGCTAGAGCTGGTGGAATGTAGTTCATGGTAACATGTATACACCAAATTAATAAAACAGCTTAAAAACTAGGCATGATGTTTGATACCAGGTGGCACGATGGTGCAGTCAGTCGCACTCATGCCTCACAGCTGGAAGGTCCTGGGTTCAATCCCGGGAGCAAGGCCCCGTCTGTGTGGAGTCTCTCCAGCATCCTCCAAAATCATGCACTAGGTTAATTGGACACTCTAAATTGCCCCTAGGTATGAATGGTTGTCTGTCTCCTTATGTGTCACTGGCCCAGGTCATCACTGTAAATGAAAAAGGGTTCTCAACTCACCTACCTGGACAAATAAAGGTTCAATTTAATATTTATTTTGCCAATTTTTCTGGTTATTTGTCAAGCAGAAATGTTGAAATGGTCTTGTCTTGCAATGGTTTCTCAATTTCTACACGTGGTGATGAATTATGGAACCGGTTAAGTGAACATTTAAAATATTGCCCAAACACTACACAAATTGAAAAGACATATAAACAGATTATTTTCACAAGGTGCAAAGATTTAGAGGCGTGGTGGCCACACGGCGTATGACTTGATGTGAGAATGTGTTTGTTTTGGTGGGTGGGGTGCAGGTATATTTTTTAATGTACATGTATGTGTTGAGTTGAGGGGTTTTGATTTGAGAGCTGTTGTGTAGCATTCAGGGGGTATGATAAAATAAATGTCAACTTCATAAAAAAAAAATCCTATGAAAAAAATAATATATCCAAACAGTGATCAACCCAAAATGATATTGTATGGTAAATTCCACCTGTCATTTCTGACCTATCCTGAAAATGTAATCAAAAATTGTAATTCACAGCATCATTATAAGATACTGTACCTCTGGTGTCCATAAACTAGCTTTGCTACTGTAGAATTTGTTCATAATGTGCACTCTACAGGGGAAATCTTGGCTCTTTATACTCTTTGGTTCCGTACATCATTACTATACTCTCACCTAGACTGTAATAAGATGTCTGACGATTAAATATATTTTGCTCTCATACACCAAAGTGAAGTGTGAAAGTGAAGAAAAGCAATAGAAAATCCAGGAGAAAGGAGAGGTGGATATAGGCATTTTGCTGAATTTCTCCACAGTTTTGACTTGTCTCATAGTCATACCAACAGCAGGAAGTAATTAAGAAAAAAAGTCAAAGCAATTTCATTCCATTAAAAATAAGCAATGATCAAGTTTTGATGCCAAATATGGCTATGATTTTTGTCTTGCTTTTACTGTCTCATGTTTGACTCAGAATCGTCTGGTTTTAAAGTATTCATTTTCAGGATAGACACATCCCTTGCAACTTTCTGTGGCTTTCGATGCATGTGTGGCTTATGATTTCTGTCCTACACAAATGTTTGTACAAGGCTATGCTGTACAAAGCAGGCTTAGATCCTGCAATTAGTTAATAATGAGTTAATGACACAGTCCATATGATAGCTGCTTATGTTGACTGAACTGCCATAAGGCTTAACATGGCGCAGATCATTAGGCCGTATCTGATTACAGCTCATCACCATGGCAACCACGCGCCTTTGTGGTCTGTTCTCTCCGAGACCCTGTGCAAAGCCGAACAGCACAAACACAGGGCACCCAATTTCGCCGACTGTAAGAGGTTTCAGATGGCTGTAATTTTCCTTAAAGCTGGTGAAAAGTAACAAAATGCATTGTGACATGAGCCAGAATACACAGGAGAAAAACTAAACTGTAGCATGAGCAGATCCTGTGCTGAGGGTTTTTTAGGCACTATACAGAGACTTACAGAGACTTTGAGGGTATTTCTGGAAGCAGCCCCCCCCCGCCCCCAAAGACAAGTGGTCCTCCAAAATAATGAGGTAAAATTGTTCAGCTGCAGTGCATGGCAAAATTCACATGCAAATTAATAATTTCACTATACTTTTAGAGTTTTATCTTGTGTTTTCTTCACCGTGTAATTAAGTGTTCATTGTTTTTGCTAAAAACATCTTTTTATATAATTACAGTTGTTTGTTAACAATAAGTAGGTGGACAGCTTGCATCTGCTACTGGTAGCACTGTGGCAGAGGGATTAATGAGTTATATTTAGTCACCTACTCTCAGAGTGACATATTCCAGTTCGTTTACTGTAATCTTGGATTTCCACTGTGCAGAGTGATTTCTGCTCACCCTTTGACATTTTTGTGATTCTTTCACATTCATCTTCTGAAAGGAGAAAGTTTCTCTGGTCCCAGGAAAAAAAAAAAAAAGGAATTTAATGGACACACCAACCAGCTGAACGTCACAAAAATGCTAAATGAGATCTGGAAACTTGAAGCTCTCTGTCGTGTTGCAGTCACAACCAATTAAAACCAAGACCAAGTTATGATTAGGGTTAGGGTTTAAGGGTTTGAGTCCAAGACCAAGGCAGGTTAAGACTGAATCAAGCCCAGACTAGACACGGTCAGTATTGGAAGCAGGTTTTCAAATTACAGCCTGATACAGTATACAGTAAGGAGAGATACATGGGGAGAGATGTCCCCTTTTGCTAGTGAGGAGCCGAATCAGGCAGCCTGTAGAATGATAAAAAACTTTATTCTACGGTAATCATATCTAAAACTAATCAGAAAAAGCCCCAGAAAATTTTATGATATCCATAAAGTTGTGACCTTCTTCAAAAGTGAGAAAAGCCAAGTAAATATGTACCTGAGACAACAACAAGAAGGAGATGTACAAAAACTGGACTTGGGACAAGCTAATAAGCACAATACTTACCATTAGAGCACAAGGACTGAAAGTGTAGTTTTAGGACAACGGGGGTGTGCAACCTGCGGCTCGTGGCCCATATGTGGCTGTTTGACTCGTCTCCAGTGGCTCCTTTGGCTTTGTCCATTCATCAAAATGAACAAAATAAGCACAAAATCAACAACAAGAATAATCTACAAACAATGAACAAAATCATCACGGAAATCAACAAGATTAAACAATGCAGTAAATAAAATAATTAAGAAAAAAGAAAATGAGCAAAAATAAGCAAAAGAATGAAAAAAATCTTTATTCTTGATTAAGACAAATCTGAGCAAAATAAGAGAACTGAACGAAAAATTACAATAATGAGTAAAATTAAAAATCAACTGAATGAAAACGTATAAAAAATTAAGAAGATATTCAACCATATATATTCAAATGTATGGTGGTAACATATTGCCAGCTAAATCATGCATCATTTGTCATGTGATACGTACAGGGTCTGAATATTTTTTTCAGGCTATGGACACTTATTTTATGGTTGCTTTCAGTACAAAAATGGCTCTTAAAATTAAAAAAGGCTGTCAACCCCTTGTTTTAGGTGGTGTGTTGTGTAACAAATAAACATAGAAATTCCAACTATTCCATAATTCACATCACATCCAGTGCTGATTCTGTCAGTTATTTCTGCTAACATACCTGAAGGAATTAATAAGCAAACAAGTGTATTGTTTCCCCTGTTTGCCCAGCCATATTACAAGCTTGGTTTGCACTTACATCGCAGAACAAGCAAATAGAGACCGTACAAGGCCTTGGATGAGCTCAACCAGTAAACTGTATATTTAATCATACGTGGTTTTGTCTTTTGCCTTTGTAAAAGTTAGTGTTTTCCCTGTGCTCATGACACTGGCCACATCCACAACATTTGGATTCTTCACTGACTTAGCGAGCATCTTCTACATTCAGAAAATGCAATAACCGTGAAATTAAATAATTCTTTTTTTCACAGTGCCTCCCGGGACTCTGTCTGGAAACAGCAATCTGATATATGAGAATGCTGCTGTGTTCACAGGAGACTCTATGGGATCTACTTTCATAGGAAAATAGAGCTGCCCCATAGCCCCCCATGATGTTATTCTCTACACTTTAATAAATATTCTGTGCTATTCATTTGTGCTTGAGTTAGTTTAAGCAGTACTAAATGTCTTCATAACCATACTACATCTGATGAAAATATATGTTTGTATTTCTTTAAGTAATTTGCATTATTTTTTCTATGGTAAAAGTCTCCTATTGGAACACTTGTACATTTATATCTGTACAGCTTATACAATCTGTAAATTTCCTTGAAAGGGTGTTGACAAAATTAAACGTGTTAATTTGTTCCTTTTTTAGTTTTCCTACAGCTGATTTGTCACACCTCTGCCAAACATGCTCTGATTTTGTAGTGAGATATCACACCTGCCTAATTTTAATCAGAAAACTCTGGTTGAACCACAGATCATTCCAAAGCTGACCTGGGATCAGATCCTAATGCAAAGCTAATATTAATGCATAATAATACTCTTATGATGGGCAATTTTCTGCAAAATAATTGCTATGGATGTTTGTAGTTGCATATGAGAGTGGGGCTAATTTCAGGTTGAACCCAGCAGGTTGAAGCAGATTGACGACCCAGAGACTGGTTTTGCTGGAGGTTTTTCTCTTCTGTGA
>JAQQAE010007709.1:0-15683 GCA_029823295.1 Pseudamia nigra | reverse complement strand
GATGGATTAAATGTGCTGCCAAACAGCGCTGAGTGGAGCGGGTGACCGGTCCAAGATGGCGGCCCCACAGCTCGTCAATACCAATAGGCAGTAGCGGTTGATGTGGCGTCTACTCTTTATTATGTCTGTGTGTAACATGACTGGGTATAAAATGAGCATTTTAGAGAGACAGAGCCTGGCTGCACAGTCACTCTGTTAGTGGGGGAATTCAGCAGGTTTAATGGCACTTTAGGGCCTCATAACGGCAAAAAAGTGCTGAAAATATTCTAAACCTTGTATATACAGTACTTAAAACTCAAACTCTCGCTTTCATTTCCTCATATGGCTCTTTGTATCCATCTATCCTGACATCCCTGAACACCCATCTCACATTCAGACACTAATCACCCTGCTCTGATTTTGTTTCTGAACTTGTATCACTTTTCCAGCTCATGTAGAAGGAGAAGTCTGACTCTAAAGAGGGGCAAAGTTACTCCTCAATAAACATAAGATTTACAGGCAAAGGAAAAATGCAAAATAGCCTTATTTTATGACTGCATATTTGTTGCTATTCTAGAGGTTTCAAAACAACTGCAGGGCAAAATTCATCTTATTAAAATTCTGTACTCGACTTTGTGAAAACAAGCAGACTTTTCACAGGCTACAGCGACAGATAATGGAAAGCCGCCTGAAAGCAAGAGAAGAGTTTCACTAATGCCTAATGACAGAGGAACATTAATTGGTTGGAAAAAGATAAGAGTGTCCTTTGAGAGAAAAAGTAACTTCACTTTTGATGTTCACTAAAGCGTCTTATTAAAAAAAAAATACTGGGAGAAAACACGCACCAACTCTGCTAGTTTGTGGGTGTTTTTTGTTATTTTTTTTAACTAAAGGGGAACAGAAGGGTACACAGAATACAAAGAAAAAGAAAAAGGATGCTTCATTTACTTTGGTGGGGGAAAAACTCAATGTATGAATATACCAGATAAAGTTACACAGCAGTCTTTATTATAAACACCAGTGTTTTTATTGCAATAATAACCCATTACGGATAAAAGTACTGGGACATTGCCTGGAACATGCTTTACAAATCCATAAGAATCCTTATCATACCTGAGCTGTTCTATAGTTACAGTCATTAAGACTGAATACACTAACAGAAATGAACTGTGAGACAAAAAATTAATCAATTATCGACAAAATAAACAAGAATGAACAATAAAATCAAGAAAATAAATACAATCCATAAAAACTAATTATATGATAAATAAAATAAACCAAAAATTGAGAAAATGTAATTTTCTCATTTTCCTCTTCCATTTTCTTCATATTGTTGATTAGTTTATTTTGTATATTATTTTGTTAACTTTATTTTCTATATTGCCAATTGTATTGATTATTTTGTTCGTTTTATGGAATACATTTATCATATTCATTCATTTGCGATCATTTTTTCAATTATTTTGTTCATTTTTTGGCCATTTATGTTTATTGTATTTATTATACATCAATTTCTAAATATTTATTCTTTTGTCATTTTTGTGTAGGTTTATTACAGTATCAATTTTGGTTCAGTTATTTTTATTGCTTTTCATAATTTTTGGTAAATATGGTGATTATATTGCTCATTTTTGTTCTTTTTCTTGACTATTTTGTTCATCCATTCATCATCTTCCGCTTTTCCAGGTCAGGGTTGCAGGGGCAACAGCCTAAGCAGAGAAGACCAGAACCCCCCCCCTTTCCCCAGCCACTTCCTCCAGCTCCTCTGGGGGGACCCCCAGGCCAGCTGAGAGGCACAGTCCCCTGCAGCGTATCATGGGTCTGCCCAAGGGCCTCCTCCCAGTTGGAGCTAGTTCTGGCAACCAGTGATTAGAGCACCCAGATGCTCACTTTCGGCTGCCACCCAAACCACGCAGCACCAGACCCTTACGACACTTCCTGCAGGTGGGGGGCCCACAGGAAATTCTTCATCATAAGGGTCTTCTGAATCGCTCTTAGTCTGACCTGTAACCTAGAACTAATTTGCCTTGGGAGACCCTAGAAGGGGCAAATTGCACCCGACAACATAGCTCCTCGGGTCACTCAGGCACACAAACCCCTCCACCATGATAAGGTGACCAAGGAGGGGGATTATTTTGTTTTTTTTTTAAATTTTGTTCATTTCCTTTCATGTGCTGCTCATTTTTGTTCTTTTTCTTAATAATTTCATTCATTTTTAGTCCATTGTGTTTATTACATGGATCATAGTGCCAATTTGTTTTTCACTTCAGTGTTTATTTTTGCTATTGTTAATTTTTTCTTCATTTCAATTATTTTATTGCTCATTTTCATTCATTTTTGTTCATTTTCTTGATTGTTTATTGATCAATTGGTCATTTTGATTATTTTCTCTAATATACTGCTCCTTTTTCTTAATCAACACAACTGACCAATAATGAATAAAATAATTATGTGTATTACATTGCCCTTTTTTCTTCACTCCGGTGATTATTTTTGCCATTTTGTTGATTATGTTGTTCATTTCATTCATTTTATTGCTCAGTTTCATTCATTATTGTTCACTTTGATTCATTTTATTTCTTATAGTGTTCATTTTTGTTCATTATGTTTATTATATTGTCCACTTATATTACTCATTATGTTCATTTTTGTTCAGTGATTTACTGCTCAGGACCAAAAATGTGGAACAGCTCAGTTTTCCTCTGGATTTTAAATGAATGTCGATTTCCTGTAGGTGCAACCGTCAGGCCCAAATACACCTGAAATACTGTTAGGTGGGTCTTAAGTGATATAAATCACAAAATAAATGAAGGAAAAGTAGAGGAAAAAGAGTAGAAGAGAGCATGAACGGCGCTCGTCTTTGGTGTCCTCACCTGACATCGACTTCCCCTCCAACGTGCATCACAAATGAGCCATCTGGCTGCTTCACGGACCATAGGAAATTTAACAGCTTTTCCCTGGAGAGCAGACAGAGAGGTGGGTTTGACAGAGGAGACAGGGTGGGAGGTGTAAGCAGGAGGCAAAAGGAATGGTGTTAAGTACTGCAAATGTAATAACGCTCTAATGTGAAGTCAATACCTGTCAACTACATCTAAACAGGAGGCAGGTCCAACTCAGAGAAAAGCAAAGAACGAGGTAAAAGCTGCCTCTATGACAGAAATGACACTAATTCACCTTAACTTGGTATGTATTTATTTTATTAATGATTACCTTAAGATTTTCCACTCTCAAGGATAAATCTGATTATGAAGATGATGACAAACAGCTGCAACGACTAATCAATGTACCGCTTATTACATTTCTTGATGACCATTTTGGTAATTGATCATCAGTTTGAGTAGCTTTAGCTCTAACAGAGTCAACTTTATTTACATTTAAAAGGAAACAATGCTAACCAATTTAAAAACAAAATCATACATTAAAATAAATTGAAGGGGATTAGAAAGATTAAAGATTACAAAGGTAATACAATTAAAGACAAACATCAGAAATGTCCGATTTAAATGCTAAAAGTCAGAAAAGGGTCTTTAAAGTCTCCAATGTTGCTGACAAATGTTGTTTTTCGAGTAAGAAAATCCTAATACTTTGATTCCATCTTATTAAATCTGAATATTTTCAATTTTATTTTCTCCTGTAATAAAAAATACAAGACATTTCAGAAAGTCATCTTGGGCTTTTTCTGATGCTTTAACAGCTACTTTGATTTCAGTCAGCTGTCACATACCGTTGAAGCCAAGTTTTTTTTTTTCAGATTTTTTTTCAGTCTCTGTTTACAAAGTATCAGATTTTAAACAGTGCATTTGAAAACATACTACTTTCATGAACAAGCAGAAAATAAAAATGACCAAAGTCAATATTATTAAGCCCCAGAACAAATCATATATTATTCAGGCATAACATGCTGAAGACAGAAGAAACTAGTTTAGATCTGAGAAGAAGGACTGTCAGTAGACAAAGCAGGAAATAGATATACAGGGTGTTTCAAAAAGACCCAATTTCAATTCAGTATATTTCTTGATAGCAACATGGGACAATAACTCAAAAGTTGCAAATGGTCTAGTGAGTTGCTGCATGAACAACATCAAGACGATGGCTGTATTCATCCCAAACACCCCTCAGAGTGTCTTCATCCACTCTAGCTACGGCTGCTGTGATTCTGTTTTTGAGGTCATCCAGATTCGTCGCTAATGGTTACACAAAAAAACAGTCTTTGACGTATACCAAAAAAAAAAAAAATTCTGCATAGATATGGTGATCAGGTCCATCTTTTTGAAACACCCCGTACAAAGCTAACCAAGTATTTCCAAGTGTCCAGAGTTGGAGTGAGAATCATGAGAAACATTTTCAAAACATTGGGGGAGGGGGTCTGAAGGCAATATATGGAATTGTACTTAATTTCCACTAGCGACAACTTTACATTGTTACAACAATTTTTAAACAATAAGAGACATGCAGCTGTAAATTCCATTAGTATGAGAAAAGACAGTGTACACAAATCAACATCCAAACACAGAGAAGGAACAGGTACAAATATAACATGCAGAGTTTTCAGGTATTTGTACTGCATGTGGTATTTATTCTGTACTTGTACTTTTGGTCAAGTAAAGGACCAAAACAAGAAAATAACAAGAAAGAAAATAATGAACACAATTAAGACGAACAAAATAATCTGCAATAATCTGTAGGAAACTGAACAGAAATGTCTAAAAAAAATTAATCAACTTGATGAAAATTAATTATTTTGAACGAAATATTCCACAAAAGGAACAATATTTGACTGATGATTGGAAAAACAAAATTTCCACAAAAATGATCAAAATGTTAAAATGAACACAGAACAAAAATTTAACTAAATAAATAATCTGTGAAATTAATAAAAATTAACATAAATGACCAAAATTCTCAATAAAATGAACAATAATGTACAAAGTAAAAAACTAAGTGAAAAAAGAAAGAAAATAATTAACAAAACGAATAATAAATTAACATGTTGATAAACCAAATCAATACAAATGACTAATTAAAAAATGAAAGAAAAATATGAATTAAGTAATATGTCCATCATATGTCATGTGGTACATAAAGGGTTCAGATATTTTTGTGGCTCTTGACACCTATGTATTTTTGCTTTGTGTCTAAAGTGGCTCCTTGGACTGCAAAGCTTACTGGTCTGTTTGGACAAAAAGACCTAATCTGTAGACATATTGGTTATTTTGACTGGCATTCTGCTGTCTTTGCATATACCGTTTATGTTTAGTATTTAAACTTCTGTAGATTTGTATAACCAGACAAATCAAGCTAGTTACAGTTTACAGAATATTTCTTTAACCCTCCAAGTCCTTGGTCAAACGCAAGCAATATTTCCTAGCATTTAAAAAAAAAAAAGGTTAATTCCTCCATTCTTTCACAAAGCAAATGTAAAATACTAACTATTTTAGCACCAAAAATCTCTCCTACGTGGGTTACATCATCACAGTGATGTAAAACATGTTGGACGCAGTGTCTGGGACTGTACCTGTCTATAACGTTGTAGGCCTCATCTGTGCCAATGATACACAGGGCATTAACAGCAGCGTAGGTGGGCGCGAGGTGGGCGTGTTGTCCAGGTCCTCCAGCAAAGCCCCCCGTCGGGCTCTGACAGCGAGCCAAGAACTGACACACACTGCAGAGGCACAAACAGCACATTAACGCACTTACACAAACACATCACAAGATGCACCTAAAAGATACAGCAGATGGCAGCGCATGCACAATGAGAGGCTCAGTGTCCCTGGAGTCTGACAACTAGTAGATGTAAGTCTGTACCGGTAGTTGTATATCACTGGACTCTGACAGTGTGTTAATGACCTCTCATTCCAGAGATTGGTAGAACCCCAGGGACTGCTTCCCTGCTGCAGAGAGGTGAACGAAGAGCCAAGCTAAAGTGGAGTTGGTGACACTTTACAACAGGGAAGAAATCACTCAGAATTAAGTCTCAGTAACCCTAGTAATACCCCTAATCCAGGTGTTGGCATCCTTTACAATCTGAAGAACCACTTTTGGATAAAAAAATGTTTAAAAGTGTGCTGCAAAAAATGCTGAACTCTTTATGTAAAACATACAATATGTCGTCTTCTTTTAGCTGGCAACATGTTCACAGCAATTAATTTTATTCATTTTATTTTTTTTAATGTATCCATTTTGTTTATATTTTTGTTTATATCCTTAATAGTTTTGTTAATTTTTTCTCATTTCACTAATTACTTGTGGCTATTCTTTGTTAATGTTCTTGAATATTGTGTTAATTTTAGTAGCCATAGTTAGATTATTTTACTCGGGTTTGTCTTGATCTTATAAAATTTCTAATTATATTGAATGATTTTGCTTATTTTTGTTAATTTTTCTTTAGATATTTCTTATCTTTTTCATTTTTGTGATTACTTCACTCATTTTGTGCATTTTTTGCATCTTTTTTTTTTTTGGTTCATTATGCAATTAATTTTTCTTCTTTTTGTTAATTTGGTGCACATTTTGCCCACTTTGATTTATTATAACATTTTACTTCCATCATTGGACAAAGCCACCGGAGCCACTGGAGAGGGGCTAAAGAGCCAGATGTGGCCCTGGAGATTGCAAATGTAAAAATACATATACTAATAAGGAGCTAATTAATGGTGAATATGTATGATATTGTAAAGTGTAGCTAGGAATTTTACAGGAGATAATTCACTTTCTACCTTCTTAGTATATCATGCTGGAAGACGCAGTGGTCAGCTTTTGTTTCTGGAACATAACTAGAAAACTATTCCACATTTTTCGACTGGTCTTGCTTCAGTTTATCAGTCACATGTTGAAGTGGTGCCTATGAGTACTTAGCAACCTATGAACCACAAGGGGGCACTAGAATAAACATGTTCATTTTGTGTCGGGAGCATACACAGACTATGTAAAAGATAGACAAAACTGTGTTGTCACATATATTCAAACGAGGAGCCTCTGGGTGTCACCATATTTGCATCATTTCCTGCTCCGTCTGAATCAACAATGACCTCAGAGGAGGAATGTGAGCAGAGCTGAGGTGGGTTGAATGAAATGACTCACACACACACCCGTGTCAGAATGCCTATACCCGTAATTATGCACCAATATTGGGGTGTGGACCATCTAAATGAGGGAGTTATGTAAAAATTCACCCCTGCAGTGTTCACACAGGTGAAAAACTACAGAGACCAAAACCGATGCTTGTACCAGGCTGTCAATGTTCATTTCTGCTCCAGTTGGACAGTTTAAAATGGGACTCCATGAGGACTGACTCGCTTTTGGGTTCAACCCCTAGTGGCCACTGACAGTAATGCAGGTTTAACACCTCCATTTGATTCACGCCATGGGGGTTGCCACTTGAGCATCACTAAAAACCATTTAATATTTTTTTTAACAAGTAAATAAAAGTAGAGTGCCTTTTTAATATTGGTTGCCCATGTATCTTATCTGCTTATGCCAGGAGTGTTCAACCGGCAGTTAATTAAGTTCATTTAATTTATTTTTTGTTCAATGTTCATTTTCTTGACAATTTTGTTCATAATCTGTTTTCATTTTCTTAAATGTTTTGTACTTTTCTGTGAATATTGTGGGGTTTTTTTTTCATTTTCTGTGTGATTGTGTTGACTTTTGTTCAATATTTTTGCTCATTTTTTGTCAATTATTTCGATTATTTTCTTGCTTATATTGTTCATTTTGATCTAATGAGTGCTGTAATCACAACAATACATAAAAATGTACAAAATATGCTGCATATACAAGTTTAAATAGTAAAACACAAAATGCTGCTGTGTGGATTTCTGTTTCACCGGGGACACACATTCTTTTTGGGTCTGAAGCCAAAAACATTTGGGAAAAACTAATTTTATACCAATACGGTATTACTGATTTCAGCTAATTTAACCTTAACCGCTTGTGGAATCAGCATTTAAATTGTAGCATCAGGATTTAAAGTGTTTCTTTGCCTCCAGACAAACATTTCTTTTTAATTTTATGGCCAAAATGTTTCCATAGGTAGTAAAGGTTGCTGACTGCTAGTAGATGCTGTTGACTGATTCAAGATGCCACCTCTGACATTACTCGACTCCTCTGCTGTCAATGGACTAATTCAATAAAATCATCCTACCATTAGTATCAGCTTTTGACTTGGGGAGCCCATCTAAAACATTTTTCATCAGAGTAAAAACTGTGCATCTTTTATGCCTGCAGATGACTAAAGTGAGAGCCAGTGGGTTAGTTTCTTTCTGCTGATGTGGCACCAAGCACAAACCATCTGAACCTTGATGCCCATTTCCATCTCTGCCTCCATGCACTGAAATTCTTTCCTCACAAATGTCTGCTTCATCCTCCACCATGGGATGAAATCAAAAAACTGCAAGGATCCCCTGCTGAGCCAAAAGAGTTGGAAGATAAGCTTCATTTCAGCCAAAAAGGCTGATGCCAACTCTGACGTGAACACAGTGGATATTTATTTCATCTCACAGAGACTGCAATCTATTGTAGGTTGCATTGTTGAAAATCCGTGAACGGAGCCTGTGTGCTTGAGCATCACATGGTGCCGGGCAGTGCCAGCCGGTGTTTTGGCAAAGCCTCACACTCCAAATGACAGCGTGGGTTGGCAGCCTCCTAGTGCATCTCGTTATGAGTGCACAGTGTTACTTTAGACAGGCAATAATTTAATCAAGTGCCATTCTAGAGGCAACTGCACCAACAACTATGCAGCTGCACAAACACATCCAAAGTAAATCCAATCACAACATCATCACCGGAGCTGTTCATCATTGTAACTGCTCTTCATCATTAGAGGAAAAACTATTTAATTATATATATTCCTCCATGACGGTTCATTATAATGCGCTGAAAATGAAGTTAATTAAGTAGGCAATAGGAACGAGAAATTATTCAGTTGTATCAAAAAGTACAATCTCAATTCCAAAAAGGTTGGGATGTAAAAAATGTTAATAAATACAGAATGCAATGATGTGTAAATTGTATAAACCCATATTTTATTCCCAATAGAACATAAACAACATATCAGATGTAGACACAGACATTACCATTTCATGGAAAATATTAGCTCATCTTGAATTCGATGGCAGAAACAGACCCCAAAAAAGTTGGAACAGGGGCTACAAAAGGCTGGAAAAATAACTGGCACAAATAAAAAACAACTCAAGGAGCATTTGGCAACTAATTAGGATAATAGGCAACAGGTCAGTGACATGACTGGGCATAAAAAGACCTCTGCCCATGCAAAGATGGGCATGGGCACTTACATCCCAACCTTTTTGGAATTGTGGCTGAAAAATAAATACTTTGTACCTGCTATGCAAAACATAGAAGAAACACACTGATTCTGCACCTTTATTATTCTTATTTTTCATCAACACATTCAGTCCTGAGGCTGAAGAGAGAGAATGAGATGACGGAAATTCTGAGTCAGAAGTAGAAGGCTACGAGAGAACAGGCCACCCTTAACTGAGAAGAGGATCTTGCAAACACAGACATGTTATCACTAAGGGGAGAGATTTAAAAAACATCTCAGATGAATGTCAAACACACACAGATTGTCCTGATCTAAGCTCAGTTTAAACATGGCCAGCTCCTCAAGGAGTCAGAGCTGCTCCGGGCTGAGCCCGATAAAAACAGACGCTGAGCTGGTGGGGACGGCAGCCGTGAAGACAAAACACAAGGAAGCTGAGAAAGAGCTGGTCTCCCTTCGTGACCAGGTAAGGAAGGCAAAGGAGTTAATGAAGACCTTGAAAACAGACTCACTGGGACTGAAGAACCAAGTCATCTACCTAAAAAAAACAACTTCCAGGAATCTTGCGAGGCTGTTTTTGAAGCAGAGCAGTGATGAAGGACTGAGATGGTACAGCTTGAAGAGCAAACCACTGAAAAGGTGAAACTCGTGGATGCTCTGAGACGTATAGAGCAGGAGATGAATCTGCAGCAGGAGATGTGGCAGACAGAAAACTACCCTCCTTCAGACTATGAAGGAACTGAAACACTCTGCATCAGAAAGAAGAAGAGTGGAAAGAGGCAGAGAGGGTCTTTGAGGAGAAATGGGCAGAGAAGAACAAGTGGTGGAAATGGTGAATGGTGCAAAACAAATCAGTGACATTCAGATGATCACTTCCCTCCAACGTCCCGCATCCCACCCTGCTCAGGCAATACGGACAAACTTCTGTACTGTCGGCCCAAATCCTAACCCCACATCCTGAACACACCTGAATCCATGGACCCCATGGCTGCCTAACCTTGCCCCCATTCGTAACCCCTTAAAGCTGCAGGAGTTAAAAATCAAGGGGAATAAAGGTCATCATTTTAAACCACACACCTTCCCTTTGCAGCTCAATTTTATCCAAATCCGAAATTGAGTTAAATTGAAGTCCATCACCTCTCCAAGATAACATGAAGAATCACCAAGCAGGAAATTGTTAAAGTGACTGGCTGTTATAGCTGTCAATCATAACTTTTACCCCCACTGGTCTGAAAACACCTCTGATTGGTCAAATCGTAGGTGCTTTTAGACCACCTCTGAAAACAGGACTGGAATCGCTGCCCTTCATTTTAAATGATTTCCCAGATTTCAGCTGAACACCCCCACTCTGCCGACTGTGGGGGAGGGGGGTCTCTCATGAATTTGACATTTTTTCTGAAGTTCACAGTCAAGTTTCTTCATCTTCTAGGAGACTTTGGACTGAATAAACAACAATTTTAAAAATGAACCAAAAAAAGAGATTGAAAATACATTTGTCATGTGTTTCCTGTTGTGTGCTTTGTGGTCAGACTCTGGTGTGGTGAAGTGATACGCCTTACTCCATCCAGTGTCCTTTGTCTCTTTGTTGGCCAGACGCACAGTATAGCTGAGGTGGAGGAGTGCTCCCTCGCCCACCCATGCTCAGTGGTTGAAAGACATTATGTCCTGCTTAAACCTTGAAAAGATCCCCTATTCAGTCGGTCCCTCCGACAGGAAGGTCCAGAAGGTGTGGGGCCTGATTTTGAAATATTTTCCAGATCTACCGTCCATCTGATACTGTAGTTTACATGGCTATCAGCTCTTCTTTCTTTTGCCAAGCACACAGCTCAATCTTCAGCACCATTTATCAATTACCTAACATAGTGGACCTTCCTTTTGTTATTTATCTGATTTTGTACTTGGACACGGTAGCATTTTCTTTTTCTTATTTCATTTTAAGTCACTTATTTTTTAGTTTCTTCCATGCATGTACATCTATTCATTTTGTGTGGTATTGATGTTTATTTGTAAAAAATAATATATTCTTAAGAAGAAAAATATACAGTGCATATTGAGCTCCCATAGGCTAATGTATTTTACTTCAAGTTCAACAAGACCTTTACTATGTGCAATATTTTGCTCCTGAGCCTCGTTTCTGTTTCTATCGCCAACAGCAAGGCCCGTAACCTGATTTGTGTGAATATGTATAAAACAGGGTGCTCAATTTGATGAAAAAGTGATATGGTGATTATTGTGGTTAATAATGTAATCGTGATTAGAGTTGACTTGCTCAGTTCTCAGGGAAAATGCACCTATTGCTCATTTGCAAAGATCAAATGAGACATAGAAACTATCACATTAAATACAAGACCTTTTTTTAAAAAAAAGCAAAAGAAGGTGACTTTTCCTCGGTTTGTTGTAGTGTTTATTTTACACTGGAGGTTGTGTTGTTTTTCTATCTCTGCAAATAATCCTAGAAGTTTTCAAACCTGGATCTTTAAGTTGCAGACTTTTGCAATGCGTGTCATTTGTGCAGTCCTAGAATAAAAGCAGCTTAAAATCAGCATTCTTCATGCAGATACACGAGCTGCAGCCTATGTGGTACAAACAGGCAGCAAGAGAATTTAAGTCCATTTGCTTCATTGGTTTTGTGTAGGAGTGCACCTTCATTTATATGCCATACTTCTTGTCCTGATCAAGCGCAAACTGGCCCACGCTGTCTCACACAGTACTAAACATTTTGGCTGCTTAGAGGTCATGAAACTCAATCCGTTTGTACCACCAGCAAAAATTAAGAAAGTAATGAACAAAAGGAAGAACATAATGAACAAAATTATTTAAAAATACATCAAAATAATATCCATAATATTCATAAAATTCATTAGTCCAGTTATGAGGAGAGGATGAAGCTGTGCCTCAAACATAAAGGGATAATTTGCAAAACATTAAAACCCCATATTCAACTGAAAATAGCACAAAGAGACAGAACAGAGACATTTAAATACTTTTTGATAATTACATGCTCATTTAAAAATCTGATCATTTGGGCATGATTCAAAAAAGTTGAGCCAGAATCGTATTTATCATTCTGTTCCAACACATTTGAAATGTTGTCTTTATGTTATTTCCAGTTAATGGGGGTTTTTTAATGTTTTGCAAATCCTCACATTCTGCAGCTTCATTGACATTTTACACAGCAGCTTAACTTTTATGGGAACAACGTTGCATTACATTTTTCATTATTGTTAATTTCTTTCCTTATTTTGTTGGTCATTTTGTTAATTATCTTAATGATTTAGTTAACTTTGGTTCATTTTGTTGATTGTGTTGTTCATTTTATTACCAACATTTTTGCTTGTAACTTCATAAATAATACCTGGAAAAACTGGCCGAAAATACTGGAGAACAACATTATGGGTTGGATCATATATTAAAGTTTGATCTGGATCCGGTTAATATTCTGGGTCTAGTGATCTAAAATGCTTCCAACAGGGAGGAAGTGAGCTGACTTGGCAGCAGTCCACACTTTGAAAATGTTGTCTAGTTTTACTTATTATACCGTTCATTCAAGTGTAGAGTCTGAAACCTGTACCGCTCCACTGGCTCAGTCCACAGATGGAAGTAAAGTATGATAAAGGATTGTACGATAAAAAGAAAGTCTCAATAAAATGGTGTGATCTCCAATGCTAAGGCTATGAGTTAGATGCTCATTGAATTCTTAGATAATGCTGCCCATTAAATCAAAGTCAGATGAATTGAACCGATTTCAGTAATTGGAATTTAATTTAAAAAGTAAAAAATTTAACAGACTAAATATAAAATATTTTAAAATGAGCAAAATATGAAACACAGAAAAGACACAAAACTACAAATAATTTAAAAAGTGAATAAAAATTAACAAAATAAAAGAATTAGCCAAAGTTCACAAGAATCGAATGAGAAAGTAAAAAATTAGCAAAAATTAATAAGTCATGAATAAAATACAGTGGTACCTCCGTGTATGAAAATAATCTGTTCCGGCGTGACGCTCGTACAGCGAATATTTCTTACACTGGGTGGGGTTTCCCCATATTAATATATGTCAATAACATTAATCCGTTCCGGGACCCACAAAAACTCCCATATTGAGTATATATATCACACACCCGTACACGCACATTTATTCATTATTTATTCATTATTATTATATGAAAAGGAAGTTATGTTAATTATATGAAAAGCAATGAATGAAATTAGTTCTAAAAATGATTTATAATGTCTTCTCACCTTGACTTATAACACGGCTGATGCTGTCTGTCTCAGCTCACTGGGTGCTTGGCCCAACCGCGGTGTCCGGGAATGGAATCATAGAAATCGTAAGCTAACCGAGAGGGTAAACTCATAACAACTGAGGACTCGTCTAGGATCTTAGAACCTCAAATGAATGACCCTAACTTCTGGGACGTTCGACTGGGACATGAAACGTAGTGTTAACAAGTGTTTTGTGTGCTTCAGTGTGTGAAAATAATGTGTTTGTTTCGGCTTTGTGTTGTATTAGCTCCGGAGCTGTGTTGATAGATAAGAACAGTAGCCATAAGCATGCCAAGCAACGGCTTTGTGTTATTAGCTCTGGAGCTCTGTTGATAGCGAAGAACAGTAGCTGTAAGAACACCGAGAACAGCATTGTTGTTAGCTCCCTCTCAGTTAGCAAAACAGCAACCACAGTCAGCCACTGTTACCTCTGGAACAAAACAACAACAAACACTGACAAACGTTGCACTTTTAAGTTCACTGCTTTCACTCTTATGTAGTCTGAGTGTAATCAATGAGTCAGACATGCATCTGTGGCTGCATCGCAGCGACACATAAAAATATCCTTTTCACACAGCAATGTTACTGTAATGGATGTTCTGGACGTTCATTTCCTTCATAAAATCATGGAAATCCTTCAGTGTTGGATCACAGACTGAGTTGTCTCCATCATGGTGCAAAGAACTTGTGTGTTATGTCCCACCCCTTCTCGATTATGATTGGTTGGCTAGTGAGCAGTGATGGTAGAGCACTGAAATGCCTAGCGCTTCTGATTGGTCAGTGCAAAAAAAAGGCTGTGTGCTGAGCTAGTGGTCCGGATCACCACCAAAATCGAATCATTTGTTGCCTATCCCATTTCTGACATTTCCTGAAAATTTCATCAAAATCCAACCATAATTTTTTGAGTTATGTTGCGAACAGGCAGGAAGACAGACAGACAGACAAACCAACCACCAACGAAAACATAACCTCCGCCGCCTTATTTAACAAGGTAACAACACAATTAGGACAATACTGAACAAAAGAATCCAAAGCATAAACAAAATAATAAGGAAATAATAAGCAAACTTCACAACAATGACAAAATAATCAATCAGCTTTATGAAAATGAATTTAAAAAAATACTGGCAAATGCCAGTGATATCCCTCAGCCTCCTTCCAATTCAGGACTTCAACTACACCTGTGTTGTAACTTTGGTGACCCTAAGCCTCTCCATCCATGGGAAATTACACTAACAAGAAAATCAGATAATTTAAAGTTTGACCTTTATCTCAAGTATGAGAAATGTGTACGAGATCTTGACCTCATACACATTTGGTGCAGGTTTGGTGACTCCTAGGCCTTTCCATTCAAGAGTTATCACTTTAACAAATCAAAGTTTGACAGCCACCAGCGGGGCAACAACAATATATCTCCAGCCTCTGACGGGGTAAAAATGAACAAAATAGTCACAAATAAACACAAAAGAAAAATTGAACAAAAATAAGCAAATCAATGAACAAAATATTGCACAAAATGACTCCAATAATTAGAAAAAAAAAATTGGACCAAAAATGAATAAAATGATCAAAAGGGATGGAAATTATTCATAAAATGAACAATAATGTACAAAATGATTATTTAAAGGAACAAAAAATGAAAATGATTGACAAAATTAATAAAAATAAGCAAGTTAACAAGAAAGCCATGAATCAGCAAATCCCCCAGCGAAAGGCTTTATATAAATACAAAAAAATGTACATTATAAAAAAATTCACAAATTCACTTTCAGACCCTACTGACCTTCAAAGTCAAGGTCAGGTCATGTAGTACAGTGGAACCTCGGATAACGACCGGTTCGGACACCGTTAAATTCGGAGAATGACGGAAAAATTTATTAAAAATTATTTAAAAAATTGATCCGAACAGTGACGAATTATGCGGACGACGCCTGCGTCACGCCTGCGTCACTCAGAGCGCTAGCCGCTAATGCTAACGCTAGCCACTATGCATTACTTCCGGGTCTCGAAGACAATGACCTGGAAGTCAGAGCGCTAGCGGCTCGCGCTAATAGCATTCATTCTGAAACGGAATGAACGAAATTAGTTCTAAAAATGATTTAGAATGTATTCTTACCTTGGCTTATGACTTCGTAGTGTGTACATGGACACTGCA
>JAQQAE010007708.1:0-15683 GCA_029823295.1 Pseudamia nigra | reverse complement strand
CCTTCTTCCACCAACAGTCGTCCAGTTTCCACCAGCACCCTGTTGGTTAACAGCACTGATGGCGGTCGTTGTTAACCCGGGCCTCCACCGATCCGGTTTGGAATCATATGAATGATTGGCATGTTTGATTTGGCATAGGTTTTACGTCGGATGCCCTTCCTGACACAACCCTCTGCAATGGGACCAGCGTAAGAAACAACACTGGCTTGTGCCCCCCCCTCACGGCTGCATTGGAAAAATGAACAAAATAATTAGGAAAATTAGTAAAAATATAAACAGAATTCTCAAGAAGATGAACAAAAATCAGTAAAATAATCAGAAACTAAACAAAATGAACAAAATGCTCATTAGAATGAACCGAATAATGAAAATATGAGGAAAAGCAATCAAAATAATCATGAAAATGGACGTAAGTCAACAAAAATAATCAAGATACCAAGTAAAAAAAAAAAAAAAACAAACACTGAAAACATTAACAAAGGCAAACAAAATAATAAAGTGAAAAAATGAACAAAGTTATCAACCACATTAGCAAAATAATGAAAATGAAAGAAATGGCCAACAAAATCAATAAAAATTCACAAAAAATAATCAGAGATCAACAAAAATGAACAAAAGAATAAGCAAAATTGTCAAACTACTCCAAAATGAAGAGAAATGAAAACAAGAAATAACAAAATGACCAAAATACAAAATGAATGAAAGTGGTCAATAACTCGACAAAGTAACCAACAAACCGAACAGTGCGATCACTAAAATGGACCAAAAATGATCAAAATAACCGAAAAAATAAATGCAACAGTCACTAAACTGGACAAAAAGGAGCAAAAAATAACCATCAAAATGATTGCAGTCACAAAAATGAATAAAATAACAAAGTGGCGACCCAGTAAAATAGACCTCAGCCTACGGTTGTGAAAGGCCCTGAATTCTTCATAACACATTTGGTGGAATTTGATGTGTTGTTTCATAAAAACAGACTGAGTGTGCATTTATTCAGTCATTAGCTGAGCCTCTTTCCAGTCAGCAGCTCTGCTCTGCATGCCAGACTCCAGGACTCCTAAACTCTCCCCGAGCTGACTTGAAGTCCTTGGAGACTTCAAGTCAACAACATCACTAATAAAAGTAATATCTGCACAAATCCACTCTTTAGCAATTGCAGTTGTACTTGCGCTGACATTGATTGAGAGTGTGAGCAAGGTAAAACATGCCCACGCGCACCCGTATTCATGTTGTGGAAAAATCTTTGAACTGGAGCACACGCGACGTGAGACTGTTAAACAGTCTGTACAGTACAGAAACCCCAAAGATGTGTCTCGTTGGGATTAATTATTTCTGATTCAGCTCAGTGTAATTTCTTATTCACATAATGCAGATACTTCAACATTATTAAAAACCATGAACAAATAGCCAGAGATGTTTAGAGCTTTGCCGCTTCCTGGTCTAATGTCCTTGGTCAAATTGCTAAATGATCTCCAGAAGTGTTTTTGCCACCTTTGAGAGCTGGAAAAAAGTCATCAAAGTCAAATAACGAGGTGTAGAAGTGAAGCACACCCACTCATGCTGTATCTTTGAGAGGCAGCAGCTCAGGTAACCGCCGCTGAAGCAATCACAAGGGCATCAAGTGCCGTCGCCGCTGCCTGCGTCCCCACTCACGGGCTTTTGTTTGCTAATTCTGAGCTATCGAGACAGAGGGCTGATACCTTTAGACGCCTCCTGCGATGCAAACGGAGAAGAATCGCCGTTGGCCTCATAAACAAATTAAAACCACTCGCAGACGGCAGCTGTACGCGGGAGATTATGCGTCTCTTTTGTGTCTTTTGAGAGTGAGTGTATACAGGGAGTGATGCAAGTGGGTGTACTTTGATGTGACTTTGCAGAGGACACTGATAACTCTAACCTCGGGATGTCCTGTTGCCGAGCCCTGAGACGCGCTGCGATTAAGGATGCTTAGGGTGTATCGGAAAGAAATGCATTCCACGCCGCTCCGATATCGAAAGGTGGGATTTGGTTCCTGTCGAGATTTCCAATGATGGTGATGGTGGTGATGTGAGCATGGCTTTGGTGCAACCGGGGAAGTGTGTTTGAAGGAAAGAGCAGACAGAAAAAAGAGATGCATAGAAATAAAGATAAAATTTAAGTGGGATGGGTTGTCAGTCGGAGGCTGCTGGAGAGAGAGTTATGTCTCCATGCAAATACCAGGATGATGAAGTAACAAAACCCTGTGTGGCATAGAGGACAGTTCTGTGACTGTGCTGTTTAACCCACTCATGCATGGTGTCCAATACACTGGCTACATTAAGTTTACAGTAATTAAAATTTAAGGCAAAAAGAAAAGCAAAATGCAATAAGACGGTGAGCATTTTGACTTAAAATGAACAAAATAGTCAGAAAAATTAGCAACCTAATAAGCAAAAGGTACAAAATAGTAAGGAAGATGACTAAAAGTGAACAATATCAGAGCAAAACTGAGGAAAATAAAAAGGGAAATGAACAAACTAATCAAGAAAATGAACCAAATTAGATGCAAAAGGAATGACATGAACAAAATATGAAGAGAAATGAACAAAATGAGTGAACAGTTCAGAAGCTGCAAAAACAGGAACAAAAAGGAAGACAGATTAACAAAAAAATGAGATGGCAAAGAAGAAAAATGAACAAAATTAAACAGTCCAGCAATATGCACAAACAAACTTTGAAAAACTTTCAAACTACATGGTTGATTCATAATTTTTTTTACATTTTCAACTTGTAACTGAAACATTTTACGATGGTGTTTCACTAAACTGACTAGAATTTAACCATTTTCAACCACTACCTAACTTAAAATGAGTAACATTATCTTAAAGCTTGTTTGGAAAGTACCATAAGGTTAAAAATGTCATAAGCCCAGTTCTTAATAATTCATGCATGAGAGGGTTAAATTTGGACAATTAAAAAAGGAACCCAATACGCCTAAAACTGTACAGAAAATGCAAGTGACGTTTTGTTTTAATTTGGCTGTTTTCATGATAAAAACAGAAAGGTAACATAAAGACTCCTGGAAAATTTTGTCCATTTTCAGCAACCTTCAGTGGGTTGGATCCATGTTCAGTGATGCAACGTGATGACGCACAAACTACAGTATATGTACTGACAGAGTGACCTTTCTGAGTGATCAGTGACCTCTCTGGTTCTACCTCATGTTTGGTATCACACTTGTTTGCTAGGAATCTCAACCAAACAAGGGTATAATGTTGTATCACATCATCCTGATTGGCATCCGGTCCTACGTAAAGGAACCGCGTAGGGAAAGCCAAATCCTGCTGATAACAGGCCGTTTGCACATGACATCACGTCACTGTTGGAGCTTCAGGTGGAGAACAGGACGTGATTTTCTATGCCGTAGGAAGCCTTGTGATTTACATGGTTTAGCGTCACTTTAATCAAGCACCACTGTTGCATTTATTTGTTCATAAGCAGAGGAACAATGCAGAACATTAAGTGTAAAGACTGGAAAAACAGTTGTTTTGAGAACAAATAAAACTATATTCAATTTAGAACATCTCATCTTCACAACATAAAACTCGCATCCAACATATCTTGTGATTTTCTGTTCGTAATTTAAATGCAACATCATTTAAACTAGCAGAGTACCAGCTTTCCCCTATCATTTCCCTTGTCTTTTTTACATCCGTGCCTGAATTTTGCACATTATCAGAACCTCGTGACTGCAACCAATTAACTGCAGTGGAAGGGATAAATCATATGCCAGTGTCACAACTGAGGGCCCCTATTGCACACAACAGACATCATAATAACCCACAAATAGTTAAATGGGTTTATATAAGGTTTCCACTTGCAGATCCCTAGGCCTGGTTTCTACGGCGTTGACTAACCAAACTCTTTTACTGCAGAATTGTCAGGGTGGAATTGCTAGTTAAATATAGAATTCCGTTAAACTGTTTGGTGACAGCTCATAATAAAACAAATGCCTGAGCTGACTTTCAAGCAAGCAAAACACAAAATTGTATCAACACCAGCAGTGTAAGACAGCCACAACGCCTAATCACTCACTTCACCAGTGTTAGGGGTTAATTTTTAAAATCAGTGCCCAACAGTCAGAGCCTGATAAGCCTCATACCAGCAAAAGGAGCAACGTAATCCAAAAAATATTAACACAATGAGAAAAAGTAGCTAAAGAATGGACAAAATATCAAGCAAATGAGTGAAAGAGATGACAAAATGTCAAAAAAGTAAAATACCGTAATCAACAAAATGTTAAAAGTGAATAATGTCACCAAAATAATCGGCTGTACAGAAATATAAAATAAGCAAATGACACTATATCAGACTATAATAAATGATTATGCCTTTCAAGTTACTCACTACTTCAGTAAATTTCTATTATGTGCTTTTTACTTTTACTCAGTTACTTATGTTTATGAGTACTTGTACTTCGGCTTGAGTCAGTAGAATTACAAAGTAACAGTACTTTCCTTTGAATATCATTTCTGTTTACCCTAAACATCAGTGGCTGTTCATGATCTGCATTTTGGAAGGACTTAGACAAGTTTGTTTGTAATCAGACTACAAGTAAGCCTAAAGATATTATTAAATTTGATTGAAATATAATAAATCTTCTATTATCTGCAGGCAAATAAACATAATAGCAGGGCAACATTTTCTGAACTCTTCCCAATTTTTAGGTTTTTTTTGTTGAATTCTGTTTTTCTTATGATAGTCGTGCTCTGATACCAAACAAAAAAGGGAACTTTATCAACACAGATATCTGTTGTATGTCTGCGAGATGAATGTGTTCAGGACGTTCAATGTAAATAAAGAGCACAGCAAGCGCCATAGCGAACACATCACTAACGGACACTATTTCATCGAGGTTGCACTTAACGTATTTTTAGGATCCCCTAATGGCTCATGCCCACTTGAGCTCCTAAGGCTCTTTATTGAACCATTTCTTTTAATTTAAGCCTGCCATTTGTGAAGATAGCTGGTGGGCACTGAGATACAAAGGGGGGGTAGAAAAAGAAACTTTAAATATGGGCTGAAGCATGCGCAACAACTGAAGAAATATAGACCTGCTCCGAATCCGCCTACAGGTCATTATTTAGGTAGTAGACTGTGTGCTACGATAGGCCCCCGAGAGACATTGAGATACTAGTAAGTGGCACTATTCCCAACGGACCAGTGCGTATAAATCAGTGGCACGTCCCAGTGTGTGATGGAAAGAGTGATATAAAGAACATCTCTGCTCTGACACCATCACACAGTAACTATGATGAGGAAGGACAGCCAAGGTTGGGTTTGTAGTTTTAGCAACAGACTATTTATATGTTCAAGGCATACACCCAGGCCACATTAACTGCCATAGCAACCCAAAGTCCACATTATATCATATGTTATTGTAGCACAGAACACAGTGTGACATTAGGTGCATGTGCTGAATGTCATCTCCCCCCGTGCAAGCTGGAATCTTTCTCCCAGCCCTTTTAAATGTGACGAATTTGCCAGGATCCCTTATTCATATGCCCTCTCTGCAACTGTTCCTCATCCCCCGTGCAGATCATAAATCCTTGGTCATAGCGTAGGTGAACTTGTCACATGACTCCCTGCAGTGGGCCACTACCCCTTAGCGCAACTGTCTGCCCTCCCTGACTGTATTTCATGAGTCAAAGCCGGGCTCTGGAGGCATATAGCGAGATTTATGCATTTTAATTGGATTGGCTTCACGGCCCCATGCTGAGAGCGGTTCTTTGAGGTATAAAGGATTGACGTTGTGTTCTCTTCACCACTTTACCCTCTTGCGCATTTCACAGAACTGGTTCAGGAGGTTTTAGCCTTAGACTTTATTGTAATAAGGTGCCTATGATGTGATATTAAGTTTGCACAGCTTGACTGGAATGGCCAGTTTCTGATGCAGGAGGCTCTTCCTCGTCACTCCGCTCCACTGCCCAGAAGCCATATATTGTGTTTTGTGTAAGCAGATCAGGGGCAAAGCCACTCTCCTCAGGCATCCATCTGGAATGAAAAATATGTGTGCTTAAGAAATAAGAGAAAAATGTAGGAGAGAAAGATTGGAAGACAAATCGAATCACCAGCCTAAATAACATGGATACTGTATGACTTGGCTGCCCTTGCGACGCAGCAAGTGAATTTCAGAGCAAATTACCTCTGCCTACTTTAGAGACCCCAACACAGATTCCCATCATGGAGGCTTGTCAGTGCGAGGTGAGGTGCGGAGGCTCTGCAGATCACATCATTTGCCATCCTGCCTGGGCAAAGCCCCCAGTAAAGGGAAGCTTTTTAGCGCAGACATTGTGGCAAGCGACGTCTCAGCCATCATCCACCTCCCCAAACAAAGAAATCATCACACAGTAAATCCATCACCCAGTTGTACTCTCCCTGCCCTTCTTTCTCTGTTGCGATAGCTTTGTCTCGTTTTCTCGTTCTTTCTTGCTCTGTTGCCTTGTCTTTCTCTCTCTGACCCAGCCCTCCCCAGTGGAAGATTGTGATGGATAGAGCCTGCATCCGTTGCACAGCTCGCCAGCCCAAGAGACCTTAGGGTCCCCTCACAGCTAGTACCACCCACCGCATCAATGCCTCTGTCATGCAGTGAATAGAAAACAGATTCAGGCATCACATGCAGCACACACCTACAGAGCATGCAAGCACAAACATCAACATCTGTCGCCGCTGCACACTTCTAAAGGAAGGAGGATGAAATCAGCCTCACTGTCATACACACACACACACACACACGTCTGCTCTATATAACATCTTGCCAGCCCCCCTCCAACATATACACAACGGCTCATCAGGCAAGGAAATCAAAAGAACTCTCTCCCAAGACTCAAGGAGCACTGCGGCTGTTATTGTACCAGAGCCCCTTAATGATCAGCATCTGTTCCCCTCTCTGCTAGCGTTAGCTGAGCCGCCACTAAACAAGGCTTTTGTGCCATACTTCATCCCCCCAAGTTTCCTCACTTTATGTTGACTGGAAGAAGAAGAAAAACACCCATGGATGTTGATGGTCTCTCTCTCTCTCTGCAGGCCCCCGCAGAAAATCCTGCTGACCGTGGGCGAAATATGATTTAAAGAGGTGCTTGTTTGAGAGACACATTAGACATATACTGTGCTTTTGTGGGGTTATTTCTCAACATAAGCAAATATTTTCTTGGTTCTGTCCTGCGCTATAGCTTTGAGTCATATAGTACATTATTTGCTGGAGGCCAAGACTGCACACAGTCTTGAATATCCAACTGTAGGACTGTGGTTAATATACCGTGTCACTACTTCGTGCGTCGTATGTACAGCTAAAGGGGAAGTTTAACTTTGCTTCCACCTGAGCTGCTGATTTTTAGCTAACTGTCAGTGCTAATTAACTGGTTGTCTTTTAAATATCTGTAAATCTCTTCTGTGCTCAGAAATCACTTCTTTGATCCTCATTCACGTTCAAGAGAAGTTGTCAAAACTCAAAAGTTCCACCCAGATAATCCCAGCAGGGATGACAAGTTTTAACGAGGTTGGCAACATCCTTTAGAATTCCCCATCTCACCTCCCCCGCTTTCGCTCCATCTTTTTTTTTTTTTTGTTTAAATCAATGCCCAGGAGGCTGAAAAGGAGGACAATTCCTCAGGGAAATTAGTCTCAGAAGTTGACCAGAGTGTTTGAATGCAGTAATTATGTTTAGTTAATAAACCAGGATGTCACTCTCTGATGCTTATCCTTGTGTTTTACTCATAGAGACAGACTGTAGTTAATGTAGGTGTCACATTTTGGCAAGGATTTTTCTTCCTACAGGTTGCAGGATTCCAAATTGTCAGATAAAGAAAGTGCAAAAAGTCCAAAAAGCAGATGCAAATTGCTACCATCTGTTTTGATGACACACACTTGTACAGAGTTTGATGTTATTTTCATGCACAGGATGTTTAAAAATGTGTGAATCCTGAAATTGAACTGTCTACCTGTTCTAACCTGTGTCATTGTTCTTAGATTTAAATGTATGTTTTGTACTTATGTTTTGTTTTCAGTGTTAAGGTTAAAACACGGCATTTTTGGAGACTGTTTTTAAGGTGAAGCCCTTGTGCGAAGGTTAAAAGGTGCATGTATCAGGTGGAGGAATATAAAAAATCCTCTTGGAGTCATGTAGCAGGAAGTTTGATATTTTGGTTTTAATATGCATGTTTCTTATTTTCAACTGTTGTACTTTCACAACTTCTTCTTAGCCTCGGCAACTTCATATTTAGTCATTTTCCTCCAAAGACTCTGCAAAAGATTTTTTTGTTGTGGTGGTGATAAGAGAGATTACAGTTGCCAAGATACGGCCTCGGTGTTTAAAAGCAAATCCCCAATATGCTGTTTTACCTAGACTTCACATTTATCAGGTCTAGACACAAAACGCCTCTTGAAGTCATGTTCTAAAGCCAATAGGATATCCACCATTTTAAATGGTTTGAAGATGAGTTTTTACCATTTTCATTATTGTAATTTGTGATGAAAAATATCAAAATGATGATAGTGTTGGCCGACAAGAAAATTCCAATCTTAGTTTACAGATTGTCGAAAGTCATATCCTATACA
Source organism: Pseudamia nigra (assembly GCA_029823295.1). Lineage (NCBI taxonomy): Eukaryota > Metazoa > Chordata > Actinopteri > Kurtiformes > Apogonidae > Pseudamia > Pseudamia nigra. The sequence goes on along the minus strand of JAQQAE010007708.1, from coordinate 7,106 downwards.
CCCTGTGGGAATTCCACCATTTTGTTTAATATGTAGTTTCTTGTTCATTTTTGCCATTTCCAACCATTGTACTCTGTCAAATTCTTCATAGAAACTTCAGTAGCAACCTTCACGGTTTACCAAATGCAAAGCCTGTAGGTGTGGTTTCACGTGAATAAATCTAAATGTGTAGATGCACAACAAAAACGGAAACAACAGAAAGTCAGCTAAAATATTGGAACTGAAAATTGGAGACTGAATCTTAGTGATTTAGATTCAGAGTCAGACACCTTTATTGATCCCAAAGTGCCATTCATTTGCAGCTCAGCCACAATACATACCAACAGATTAGTCAACAGAGCACAAGTCCAGGGCAGCACCACAGTTCAGCAGACAAAAAGGTCATAGAAAAGTAAATAAAATCACAAGAACAGTAATTAAAAAACAAACTAATATGAATAAGAAAGATGGAGGGGTTAAAATTCAGGTTCAAAATATCAAATAAAGTGACTATGGTCATAATTCAGCAGCCTGGTATTTGAAGTATTGAACAACTTAGAAAAACTGTTGGTTTTACTCAAAGGTGCATGAAAGAGATTTAGATTTGATCAGTTTCAATATGAAGTTGAGTAGATACACAAATCAGTTTCAGATTCAACAACCACTGGAACCGTACCTTATGCTCCACAGAAAGCTTGACATGAACCATTGTACTTCAACAAAAATGCTCTTATCCATCCATCTTTTACCGCTGATCAAGAGGGTCAGTTCGGGTCAGGGGGGCAGCAGCTTGAGCAGGGAAGACTTCCCAGACTTCCCTCTCCCCGGCTACTTAGTCCAGCTCTTCTTGGGGGACTCTGAAGTGTTCCCAGGCCAGCCAAGAAATGTAGTCCCTCCAGCATGTCCTGGGTCTTCCGCCCAGTGGGACGTGCCCGGAAAACATCACCAGGGAAATGTCCAGGAAGCATCCGGACCAGATTCCCAAGCCACCTCATCTAACCCTAACCCTGGCTCCTCTCGACGTGGAGGAGTGGCAGCTATCTCTAAGGGAGAGCCCAGCCACCCTGCAGAGGAGGCTCATTTGGCCACTTGTTCTTCCGGTCATGACCCAAAGCTCATGACCATAGGTGAGGGTAGGATCGACCAGTCAGTCAAGAGCTTTGCCTTTCGACTCAGCTCCTTCTTGACCATGACAGAATGATGCAGTCGGCATCACTGTAGACACTGCACCAATCGGCCTGTTGATCTCCTGCTCCATCCTTCCCTCACTCGTGAACAACATCCCTAGATACTTGAACTCCTCCACTTGAGGCAGGACCTCATCCCCGACCCTGAAAACTTATGCACGTCAAATTTAAAGACCTATGCAGTGACAGAAAATATCAAAAATGGTGAACTTGTGTCAGTAGAACCATCCAAATTTAAAAAAATAAAACTCCCACGTGTTTCCACTTACATTAATTAAATTAGACACATGCATTTATGTTGCAGCCACACAAAAACAACAAAAGGAAGTTTACTAGCCTATCGCTTGGAATTGATACCTTTGTGAGTTCAAATATGCTCATAAATTCACTAACCAGTTTCAGATCCACAAAAGCAAGTCCTACACTCATCAGGAAGCCCACCATTTTGATTTGAATGCATCATTCTTGCCATTTCCCCACATCATCACTTATTGTTGAAACAGGAAGTGATTTCACACCATTGTACAGCATCTGTAAAGGGAGGCTCAACCATATATCATACGGGTGTGTCATAAAGTTCATTTCCTTTGCACTTCACCCTTCTTTAGTAAGGAATTTCCTGACCACACGATATTCAATCTTCACGTTTTCCATGATTTGCAGAGGGCTACCGTGTTTGAAGCACAATTCTGAAGAACTGAAGACGCTTACAATGGAAAAACGCCAAATGAAAGCAACACAGGAGCAAGAATACACTGTATATTGAGAACTTTTTGATGCCCCCTCACAGCCTGCCACAGAGGTTCTGAATTTGTTCAAGCCAATGTCAGTACTGATTTGATACATGATATGCACCCACTCTTTTTTACTGGAGGTCAGAAGAAATCATAAATCTTGCCAGTAACCGAGCTCTTATTCATGTCTAACCAGTTCTCAACTTGCTTTTAAACGAGTATTAGTTTTTAAAAAGCCCACCGAGGTCACGTTTCCTGCAGACTCAGCTGTTTCATGGCGCCTTACCTCTTCTTGCTTTAGTCTCCTTATGCACTTGGGCTTTTATGGACTGATGTAAATTTTCTTTCATGGCTGCGGTGGAACGACTGTTGATCCTTATCTTCCCCCCGTAAAGCTCTGAATTTATTGTCAGCAAAAGGTGTTTTAAGGCCCAAAACTGGCTGTGGTGGCAAATTAGCAGTTGAAAAGAGAAATTATCTAAAAGCAACAGTGAAAGTTATTGAGCATGTGGCGATTTGATTGTGTTCCCGTAGAGCCGGTCCTCGACACCTGTGGCCCTTTGGACTGCTCACTTTGTTTCCCTTTGTTACCCGAGCCGAACTGAACAACAGGGAGGCATTTTAGATTGATTCACACTGACTAATTTATGATTCATTTTGGACACCTGTGGCTCTCAGTGCCGTGGTTTATTGGTGAGTTCAGAGAATGCACTGTGGCCAAAAAATGAAAATAATGAAAATAGAAGCGATTGGGTTCTTGCCGGGCTAAAATTGTGATTTTCTTTCATGGTCATGTCTCAATTTTTTTCAACTATTGACAGGTTTTCTTTATTTCTTTACACTTCAGTTAAATACCAAATTTTGTTCCTACAGTTGTCTCTGGAATGATAAAAAGCGTGTAGGGGGATATTACTGGATCCTACTGGACATTTTGTGCCTCAGACTCTTCATTTTCTCTGTCTGGTGTGTTGTTAATGCATCAAAGTTTACAGAGAACAAAAAAATGAAGCAAATACACAAAATATTCAAAAGTAGGACCACAAATTCGTTATAAACTGACCCAATAGCTCAGTTTTTTTTTTACTGTAAATTAATCTCCATAATGTCACTTTTTTCATGTACTGTATATTGCTTTTTAAATGCAAAAGATAATCACATATGCGAGAATGAAGATTTAGCTTGTTTCATTACATTGAGTCAATGTAATGATTCAAAGTAATGAATCATTACAAATGGTGCTTCCAGGCTGAAATTTGCATATGGCACCTCATTTTATTTAAAGTTGAAAAGCCAGTGTCGTACAAAATTTGAAGAGAAGCAATCAACAAAAGTAATTAAGTAAATGAATAAAACAACTCAAAATGGACATAAAATGAAAAAAAAAAACACTAAGCAAAATGGATAATAATATGCTAAATTGAATACAATGTCCAGCAAACTGAGGCAAAACATTAATTAAAATGAGGAAAATGATCAACCAAATTAATAAAAATGAACCAAATCAACAATAAAATTAAGAAAATTATAATCTAAATAAAAAATATGGAAAATGTAGAAAATAGTCTAAAAACTACACAAAAAGCTAACTAAAAAATCAAGGAAACAAACAATAAGGATGAAAGTGACCACAAAATTGACAAAAATCAACCTATGTGCAAAATCCTCATTATTTGTGTAAAGCAGGGTTTTATCGACACAGTGAAAAGTGAAATGCACGCTGACGTCTACACCACACACATGAATGCTACCCTCTCTCTAATACCCAGTGTTACTCCCTTTTACATCTGACTGATTTTCTCAACGTTTGTTCTCCAGAACACGGACCCCGTCCACGACATGCTCCTGGACGTCATCACCTGGGTCGGCATCCTCCTCTCTCTGGTCTGCCTCCTCATCAGCCTCTTCACCTTCTGCTTTTTCCGCGGCCTCCAGAGCGACCGAAACACCATCCACAAGAACCTGTGCATCAGTTTGTTCATCGCAGAATCCCTGTTCCTGGTCGGGATCAACCGAGGCGACCAGCCGGTAAGACTATCAGCCATTCGGTGTGCGTGCTTTTAGAATGAATGGATTTTTTTTGACTGGTCATCCTTCAAAATACATGTAAAGTGATACTAAATAGTTCATGTAGGGGTCTTGTAGCTCAGGGGAAGTTAAGTGTAAAACTGTTCATGATGTATCTATTGTCACTTTATGACAGCTGCCGAAAAAAACAAGTATTTAAAGGCACTGTCAGTTTTATCCATGTTTATTCAATAGAAAACATGACTTTTTCATTCATATAAGCCCTCTGTCTGTTTTTAATACAAGAAATATATGGTGAACTATCTAAGTGCATGCACTATGCAAAGCACTAAATTAAAAGAAAAAAACTAAGATAGACCAATTGTATCAAAATAATGCACAAAATGAACAAAAGTTGCAAAAAGGTAATACAATAAACAAAAAGAGCAAAAACTGAAGAAATTATCGAGACAATAAATTGGTGACCAAATGATTCTGAGCCAAAGTTTGGAAAACGCTGCTCTGTTACATTTACTGAAGGTCTTATTCCTTTATAACGGCTGATGTTTCAGTGTAATATGTCGACTAGTAGCATAAAGAGCACAGCTATAATGTGATTTGTCACCATGATGATGAATGATGACTCACTGTACATTATACACTGTTGCCTGTAAAGTTGGAATTATTTATTTTCAGACACATTCCTTTACTCCTACGTACACACGTCAGTAATATCCTTTTGTAAGAGATTACTGAGCATTTTTCAAACTTAGGGTCAAAATCATTTGGTCAACAATTTATTGTCTTGATAATTTTCGACAGTTTTTGCTGAATGAATAATCTCTTCCAAAGGCGATTCCTGATGTGTGTAAATACAAATAAAGGAATGTGTCTGAAAGTAAATGATTAAAACTTTACAGGTAAGTGTATATTGTACAGTGAGTCATCATTCATCATTATGGTGACAAACCTTGACGAGGTAATGCAGGTAAATCACATTGAAGCTCTGCTCTCCATGCTGCTAGTCTACATATTACACTGAAACATCAGCCGTTATAAAGGAATAAGACCTTCATTAAATGTTTAAGAGATTATTCATTAAACTTTAGAGAAGATATACACTTCAATGATCAAGAATAAATCACATTATGACAATCAATTCATGAAAGGCAGTGTACTTCAAATATGATTGGTTCCACTTTTCCATTGATAGATATCACAGTATATAAAATGTGACAACGCTGCCAGTTCGGAGAGTGTCTTGGTAAAGCATCTGTAAGAAGAGGGTTCATTGACTAAAGTTCAGATAACTCACATCGAAAAACATTTTTATTTTCTAAGTGCCATAACAGTCATACACGGCTGTTTTAAACAAATTTAGTAGCTGCTTGAGTGTAGATTTCTGAACTTATGGGGTGTTGATAAATGCAGCATTACACCTGTCAGTGCTCAGGTGTCTCAACGCCACAGAGATTTCAGATTTTACTAGGTGCAGTGAAAGCACCGCAACCTTTCATGTCCACGTCTGCCACAGTCGTCCAACAGGACAGATGTCTGTGAATAAGACCAAAACACAGTGCATGTTCTCTGCAGTGTTTCACTACATTAAAGTGGAGCTTCCAGCAGACCTAATGGGTGTTATTTCACGTGTACTATATGCTGTTACATTGATCTTTACAAATATATAAAACTTACCATATCCTCACACATTTTAACATAATTCAAAAGTCTATTTCTCTCATGTCATAAGGTGTTTTAAAACCTTTTAAGGTGGATTTAAGATGTCTTAATACCAACCATGCTCACACACATAGTCCCATCCACTGACCATCAGACAGAACCATATGCCATCTCACAAATATGTTGGAACGATTATTTATTCATTACTGATTCATGTCAAGTCAAAGAGTGAAGCCTTGTGCAAAAAAGGGCACTTATGTTTGAGAATCATGTCTGAACTACTCCCACTTCAACAAAACCATAGTGACCTTATTGTATCATGCTTTTACAGAATCAATTTTGGCTTTAAATAGCAGAAACTGCGCATAAATTGTTAAATGGTCCAGTTGGTTGCTTGGTGCGTCACAGCTTAACCCAGACTCCCTGTATACATGACATTTAAAGCGAGTAATCGGCTGAAAAACCTGAATAAAAATCGTTTTGCTCCAGCAGCCAGATGAACAGTCACAGCAGTACGGTGAAGACAGTTGTTATTACAGGTTCATTTTATTCTCTTGTTTTTATCATCTCTGCTTCAGAATTAATTTTATTAGACGGAGTATTTTATCACTTGTCTACTGTCAAGATGGGAACCAAACAACACAAAGCTTTAAATAAGATAAGATATTCCACAGTGTGAATTTATACCAGCTATTAGCAAGATATAATAAATAGTAAGAAAGAGCAGCAAGTGACAAAAGACCCGTATGTATTAAATGGACCAGACTGTGCATAGTTACATAGTTCCCCTCGCTTGCTGAAGGCCTGCGCATTGGAGCTGGTGGATCTTCAACCTGAACCTGGAAAGGGGGGAGGTCCCGCAGCTGTGGAAAACATCATGCATCGTTCCTGTCCCTAAGAAACCATGACCTGCTGAACTGAATGACTTCAGGCCAGTCGCATTAACATCACATGTGATGAAGACCATGGAGCGACTGCCGCTACACCACCTGGGACCAGGAGAAGGTGGGAGTGGAGGATGCCATTGTCTACATGCTGCATCGCTCCCTCTCTCACTTGGACAGGGGAGGAGGTGCTGTGAGGATCACATTCTTGGATTTCTCCCACACCTTTAACGCCATCCAGCCTCTGCTCCTTAGGGACAAACTGTTAGCGATGGGAGTACGTTCACACCTGAGGGCGTGGATCACAGACTACCTGACTGGCAGACCTCAGTATGTGCGTCTGGGCGGCTGCAGGTTGGACACTGTGGTCGGCAGCACAGGAGCACCGCAGGGGCTCGGGCTCTCTCCACTCCTGTTCACCCTGTACACGTCGGACTTCCAGCACAACTCGGAGGCTGCCATGTGCAGAAGTTCGCAGACGACACTGCCATCGTCAGCTGTATCGGGGTGGTCAGGAAGAGGAGTATAGGAAACTGATCCAGGACTTTGCCATGTGGTTTGACTCCAACCACCTGCACCTGAACACCACCAAGACCAGGGAAATGGTGGTGGACTTCAGGAGGCCCAGGCCTCACCCA